>MQRK01248958.1:87237-104080 GCA_001938485.1 Girardia tigrina
TCTTTATTGATTATAAAATCATTTCAAAAATTTACCTTACAGCGTTAGTGAGGCAGTGAGGCAGGCAGTGAGTTACTTGGGCTTTTATAATATAAAAAAAATTGAACCCCCGGCAAGAGCGCGCTAGTAAAATTATATTTCCATTAATAATTACGTTTTCCAAAATAAAATTAAATTTTAAGTCGATTTAATTGTTTTACAATTATATTTTGATTCCAATTACAATTTCCAAAAAGAAAATTATAATTTTATTTTTAATTTACTTCGATTTAATCGTGTAAAATAAAAGTTACAAAAAAATAGTTTAGTTTATTTTCATTTCGCAAATAAAATATTAAACTTTATATTACTTTTGATTTTATTTCAATTAAATATTTTCATCAAATTTGAAATTAACTTTTTTACTTTATAATAAATCTTTGCATAAATCTTTTAATAAACCTACCGTAAAATTTATTTTATTTCTTACGTGAATTAATTTTTACATTAAATTTCTGAAAATCTTATTTTAACATATCTGTAACAATATTTTACGGAACGTAATTGTTTAATTATTAATTTGATGAGATTGTAAATTCAATAATTTTATGAACTCTACAACGCTCCCAACAGCTGTAATTTTGGGGTTCTTTTTAAAAAAATGTTTCAACATCTACAGTTACTGAAATACAATAACAGAAAAAATAACTCTTTATTTATTTATTAAGTTAAACACAACCTTTTTCACGAGTCATTGATTTTTTCCTTCAAGTTTTAATTTAAGTTTAGGTCAGCATTCTTCTTAAAAATAACATCATGACATCATTTACAGGGGTATTTCTTTTGGTTATGACCATTTTTATTATTTCTTATGGACATTGGAAGATCTGGAGCAAATTAATATGATATTTTAATAAAGATTTGATAAAAATTTTCATGTTTGGAAAAAGGTGCTTGATCAACTGATGTATTAATCATTTGTCAAGTATTCTCTAATATACGTTTATTTATAAATTACAATTTGGGATATTGAGGAAAGTTTATTCTCGTTTACCAATCTTATCCTTGTAGAAAGGAAATATCAGTTCTCAGTGAAAAACTAACTGCAAAACAAAAGGAAGTGGGTCGAATTAATCCGGGATTATGTTCTTCAACTCCAATGTTTACAATGAATGAAAAATTTGTACTTTCACCAAAGGAAGCAGCTTATACATTGTCTATTGAATGCTCAGTTTCTATAGACAATGTTCTTATTCAAAGTGATACAGCAATAGACTTATTAGACACGGAAAAAAATTCGGCTGTCGTTAGTTTTAGCAGTATTGATTCTCAGGTATTTCTAATTTATTATTTTATATTTTATGAATACACAAATAAAGATTTTTAAGTTCTTTTGAATAATTTCGATAAAAATTATGGAAGGGTCATTGCATAAATATATTTAATAAACCATTCTTAAACACACAAGGTGATTCATACAATCACGTCAAAATGTTGAAAATCACGTATTTTATTTTTGGAGACATGATACAATAATTTTTTAACTATATAAATAACAATTACCGTATATTACCGCGTGTAATGCGAAAAAATTTATACTACTTTTGTCCTCATGAAAACATAGGGTCGTATTATACATGAGTAATAAATTCTGAGTAAGTTATCTAAATCATTTATTATTAATGAGTAATGATTACTACGTTTCTGGCCCATCTGAGTGACAGTTTCAAAAAAACTGCACATGAAATGAAAACCGATCTTGCGGTTTTCCCAGGCGGTCTGACATCGGTCCTGCAGCCATTGGACGTTTGCATTAATAAACCATTCAAAGACCGGCTACGCGCCAAATGGATGGACTGGATGTCGTCTGGAGCTCCAACTTTAACCAAACACGGAAATTTACAGAAGCCGGATATTGCCCGTATTACAACTTGGGTGAAAGAAGCATGGGAGTCCATTCCGTCGGACATAGTAAAGAATTCATTTTTGAAATGTGGTATCAGCAATGCTTTGGATGGGACTGAAGATGACGTCATTTATGAAAGTGGCAATGAAGAACAGGAAGACATGGACGATGATGATGATGGATATACAGGTGATGATTTGGCAACAGATGAATTTTTGGCCGAAATGTTCGGAGAGAGTGACGATGAAGAATTTAATTAATAAATGATTTGTTTTTTGGATGATTTATTTTTTTATGTTAAGACTGTTTTTACGGTTTGAAGGTTTGAAAGGGCTTAAAAAATATAGTGATCGCATTATACGTGGACACTCGGTTTCTGCGGGATATCCTTGTCAAAATTATAGGGGTTGCATTATACGCGGTAATATACGGTAATCATTTTATTTATGAGTATAAAAACTCTTTGTTGTTGGACGAAAATAGAATTTTTTAATTTTCTAAAAATTTGTATTTTTTTGAAAACAAACCTCTTGTTTCCGTAAACTTCAGCTATGTTTTCATCAACGAGATTCAGATTGAGTTATCGGTGCAGTTTGAACAAATTTCTAGACTTCATAAAAATGTTTGAGAAATATTTTCTTATCGTTTAAGTTGACAATAATTACCTTGCAATTTTAAAATAAATTGAATATGACAAAATTTACTTTTAACTTAACTTAATACACGGAGTTAAATCAACTGACCATAGCAATTAAATCCTGTCTGTATATTGAGTACCGCATTTGAATTTTATTCTTTGATTAAAGAAAAGAATATCGAAAATTCTAGATTATTTGTTTTTTCTAAACAATGAAAAAATTATTTCCAGCAAAAATAAAATTCGTCAATTTTTTTTTACTTTTCATTCGAAAAAGTGAGTTAATTAACACTATTTCTACCAAAGGTGTCAAAAAATACCTTTTTAAATTTTAACTTTAAATTATTTTCTAAGTTTAAATATTTTTTTCTCAATTCAAGTGGTGACTTTTCGTAGATTAATTTACCAGTAATCGTTTCAACAGTTGTTTGTTTTTAAATACAAAGGTGCCACAAGAAAACTTTTCTTCGAAATAGGTGTACACAAAATAGTGGTAGACATAGTGTGAGGTTAAATAAATGATACACTATATGTGATAAAATATGTCAATTTAAATAAATCGATAAAAAAACTTTGGTTTTCATTATTCTTATTTAAAAGTATATAACATTAGAATTTGGATTTCTTTACTTATTTAATCCTTAGACCGCCAATACCGAGCCAACTCGGTTCCCATTTTTTTCACACTTATAGACCGCTAATACATTAGCTCAAAGGCGCCTGCATGATTTTTTACAGGGAGGGCAAAATAAAAACATTACTTAGGTAGTATTTCTAGGGGGCAAATTTTAAAACTTCTACTGGGTAGAATTTTTAAAAATAGCAATTATTTATTTATTCAATTTCAAAATCATAAAAAAATAAATCACTTTAATAAACCACAGCTTACACAATAAACAGCATTAAAAAGAAAATATTCTAATTGATATTTATCAGAACATGCATTTTTTTCAAAAGTGTTTTATTTGTAACCACAAATTATTCTGTGAAAAGAAATTGCAACCTCTCTTTTCTAAAGCAAACCGATTAAGAACATTTATTAAATATTGTTCTTGCATTTCGTCTATTATATGACGATGGACACTCTTCTTGCAAAGGCCATTCAGTCTATTCTCCACCTTTGTTCGTCATAACCAGGTTTTAGCCTTGTTTAGAGTACTAAATGACCTCTCTACTGTACAAGTAGTAGCTTGAAGTGTCAATGCCAGAGTAAGGGCTAATGAAACAGAAGGATAACATACTTACGAATGCTGTATTAAATATAAGAAATTCAGATTTTGAATTTCATTTATTGGTTAAACCAAACTGTAGCATCTGCTGTGAAATTTTCTAAAAACAGCCATACTTATTCAGATTATTTTTTATTGTCTTCATATTCCACTTTTGCTAATTGACGCATATTATTGGGATGTAGCTGAAAAAGTGAATACACCGACTCATTCTCAGAAAATCTTTCATTTAAAGACATTATTAACGAATCCAGGTACAGAATGAAAACAGATTTCTTATAATACAATTCAGGTAAATTACACGGTATATTTGACCGATATTTTTGAATATTTGCTAGACGAGATAGCTCTATTTTTAAATTTATTTGTTGAACATTTTTTTCAACAACTTGCATGATGCAAAGAAAATGTTTCTTCGCGACCCTGAAAAATTGTCTTCATAATATTAATTTGCTTTTTAACAGGGAATAGATTTTGATCAGTTCCTTGAAGAATATTAACAATAGGTTCGAGTAAAAGTGATTCCTGTGCTATAACATGCAGAAAATAATGAAACTGGAAGAAGTACATAAGTGATATAATTGAAATGCATGTTGTCGAGTGTTAGAATTGTTCCCTTCTACTGTTAATAGTTTTAATTCTTCGATAATGGAACAAAAACAATCTTTAAAAATTCGAATACTTTTATATTTTTCTGTCCAACGTGTTTCGCAAATTGGTGGTAAACCCAGAAGCTTTCTTTCCTCAAAGGACTTTCACGGAATAAAAATTAATCACACCTTTAATTAACGAAGCTGTGTTTCGTTTTTCTTGAACATTATTTAGATCATTCATCAAAAGATTAAGTTTATGCGAAGCGCAGTGATATTGTTCCTGAATACGTTTTTATACACTGTTTATTTTTCCCTCCTTCACAGAACAGCCATCATGACCTTGACCCACCATTTTAGATGAATTCAACCTAAAATGCTTCAATGATGAAAGTATTTTGCTTGAAATGTTTTTCGAGTCCATAATGTCCAGCGGAATAATAATTGTTGAAAAACTTGGTTCATTTGATTGCTCTAGTCGAGGCTTCTTAAAAAACTTTCGATTATCCATAATGCGGAATAAGATTTTGTATTAAGAATAACTAAAATCAAAGATAGAACTCATAAAAATCACAATATATAATTTCAAAACGGTATTAGCAATTGTATTGAATAAAATATTCTTTAAAGACAATAAGATAATTAGTTATTCATGTTTTAAATTTAATAAATTTAATTGAAAGTTAAAATATTCCATTTAAAAAAAAACAAAAGTTAATAAATAATATTGTTATTTTAAATACTCCAACATAGTTTTAAGAATATTAAAATAATTTTTATTTTTTTAAAAAAACTTTTTCAAATATTAAATTTAAGATCAATTTAAAATATTTTAAACTTAAGTTTAAATTAAATTATTTTTTAAATATAACTAATTAAAAATACAAATCTGCCATCTGGGTAGGAGAGACACTATCTCAAAACAACACACAATATTCAAAACACAAAACATCAAACATTCCAAACATTCCTCGCAGTAATATTTCTAAAAGCATACATATTCAAAATTTTTTAATAATAGTCAGAAATTAAATAATTATATATCCCTTACAAAGTTGTTGACATTGTTTACTAGGATCATCGCATCTCTTTATTTTTTAATTTACTATTTAAATTTTTGTTTTTTGTACAGGTTTAATTTTTAATTCCAAGGGGGCACCTGATCCCCTTTGCCCCACCTTGTGGGTGCCCATGCATTAGCTATATATAACTATTTGTTACAGTTTATCTTCCTCTAATCTCCTTAATGACATCAGTAGAGTTAAACCTTCATTGTCCTCCTTTCTCTTTGTTATTAGTTGATGATATAATATTAGTAAATAAACTAATTTCTTACATATTTAAGTAGGCTTTCGAAATCAAATAATGTATTATCAGCCAATTAAACAATTATGATTAATAATTATTAGGATGCTTTTATGACAAAAGTGTTTTAAATGATTTTTTAATAAATTTAGGATGGCAATTGTTTGTTAGCAACTTATAGGTGTCAAGCAAATACTACAAGAATTGGAGTCAAGATTCGAAGCATTGAAGGTCAATATGGAAATATAAGAATATACGTTACTCCAAAATCTACTATTAAAACATGTCAGATGTTGGTATTCCCAGTGAAACCCTTGTCACTCCACAAACGATCCCATAACATTGATAATTCTAGGTAAACCCTTATTTTTGATATGTTATTTTGAACGAGACACCTAAATTTCTTTAAGTATAATTTGAGTTTATTTTAAAAATGTCAATATTTTCAATAGAAACTAAATAATATGTTCAATAAAAACTAACTACTGTAAGTAAACCTGAAGAATAAGACCAAATAAAAATACAAATATTACTGTGTTTGAAATGTATTACTTGATGAATGTTCTTCACTTTTAGACCCTTTAATACCTTAACTCTCAGAGGAAAATTCTCATTGGCAGAGATTTACAGCTGGATTTTATTTTGTTTGCCAGAAACACCAGAACGAATAACTTCGACCACTGTGGAAAATGAAATTAACCTATGTTATGAATCCACGTTTCTTCAAACACAATTGGAATGTCAGTGTCGGAAAGAGGAAGTGTTATTCCGATCAGATAATCTTTCTACCATTTCCATTTTGAAAGATGTATTAACGAAAGAAGCTACAAAAAAAGGAATTTCCTTGGATATTAGCTTTGGTAAATTCTTAGTTCATTTGAAATACATTTTGCATTTTAGATTAATTGATTTTAAATACTTTTATTTTAAGTTTATTAATTAATTAGGTTATTTTATGTCCTACAAACAACTTTTTCTCAATTCTCTCTAAATCTGTTTTTTGTATGATCAGAAGATGAATAATAAATATAATGAAACCTGTTTCCATGTTTTATATTTCAGTTGAGAACTTATTCAGAAATACGAAATCATCAAAGATAAATATTTAATTTTATATAAAATAATGTTTATTAATTAATATTAGATAAATATTACTAAAAAATATTATAATATGAATCGTTTTTGTAGTAACCCAGTCACTAACATCATATATATATATATATATATATATATATATTAATTGACAGATTAATTGCACCAAGGATAAAATATTGATATTTACCGCATGTTGACAGAAAAAGTGCAATATACCAGTCCAAAAAAGATATTGTAGTCAATCTGCATGTACTCTACATCAAAGAACACACCACACTTGTACACGTGTTAGTAATGGGTGTGGCCACCCTTGCTGTTCTTGAGAGCGCTGACACGCGACTGCATGGAAAGACACAGTTTCTGGCAACATCTCTCAACTCAATGTCATTATACCAGATTTGTTGCGCTCTCTCAATTACCTGTTGTCTGGAGTTGCCACTGCCTAGGCGGTACAACTTTTGCTTAAACACGCTCCAAACGTTTTCGAACGGGTTCATATCCGGAGAGTATGAACACCAGTCGACACACTGTATTCCTTGTTGTTCCATATAAAGCTCGGTGGTTGCAGCAGTGTGTCACCGGGCGCTATCCTGCAACAGTTTCAATGGGATGGTACCGAATAGGGTATCAGCCAGTGGTATCAGATGCATCTCTAAAATGTTGATATATTTTTGGGCATTCATAGTCCCATCGACAGGAACTAAACACCCTGTGCCGAAGATGGTAATGGCTCCCCAAAACATCACTTTAATTACGTAGCCGTGGCGATGATCTAAGTGTTTTTCACGAGGAATTTCTCCCTTGCTGCGGCGTACGTACTGCACTCGCAGTTGACCCACCTCCTCCATTGCTTCGTCGGTAAAGATAACCTTAAAAATGGAGAAAATGAGGCAAAGACAAATAAAAATGGGTAAAAAAAGAAGTTTGCAAGTTTCCCATTAGCTTACCTTATTCCATTCTTCCTGAGGCATTTGCACACGTCGTTTGGCCCAATCCCAGCGCCTCTCTTTCTTCGCAAGGTCAAGTTTGTGCACCTTCCTTGGACGATAACCGCGTCTGCTGCCATTTTTCAGAATACGTTGAATGGTTCGAAGGCTGACATGTGCGGCTGATGTGCCAGCAGACTTTTGGATTTCAGAGGCCGTCTTCTATGGATCCTTAACACTTTCACGAATGATGTAGTGTTTGCCGCACTTCTTCACTTTTGCTAAAGTTCCACATTTACCCTATCACAGGGTTTCCACAGGGCCAGTGTGCTTATCGTGGTTGATGATACGAGTGGCTGTTGACTGGCACATTCCCAAATCAGTGGCATTCTCTCTGTACTTTTTTGTAGTGTGCAGACTAAGGGCTATGACGCGTTCTCTTTTTTTTGGATTATGAGTATCCAACCTCTCTCTGAGCTCTCAAGGTATCAGCCGCCAGTACAGTGATGTAGGTAGTTAATGACGCACAGAGTCAAAAGAGTACTGTACTCCCTCCATTTTCATGAGTCATCATTGTGTAGCGTCGATGTTTTTAAGCTTGTAAGTGTATATACTGTATGTAAAAAGAATGAATTTGCCGATTTATCAAATTCACTACTTTTACTATAAATAAAAAATAGACAAACAATGCACAAACTAAGTTAATCCAAAAGATAAAACAATATTGGATTAACCTAATTACAAACAAACTTTGTTAAAAGTAAACAATAATCAAAAATAAAAAAAACATTGATATATGACGAACTTTAATTAGCCAAGACATCAAGCATAATATAAACGTTTAACATAACTCGGTAAGTAATTATTTAATAATTATTAAATATCAATTCATTTATTGATTTTTATTTTTAGTTCTATAAATTTTGATGATTTTATTTTATGGACACAGCTTTTTTCTGAATTAAGACAATTTTGCAAATCGTTATTACCGACGATCAAATTCATGTTGAGAGTTTTTTCGGAAGGGATCTTCTGTTTTCTTTATTAACATTCTCAGTCAAATAATTCTTTTCTTCAGATAATAAGCTTTTATTTCCTTTCTCTAGAGAATTTGATAACTGTGGTAATTTTCGTGATTGCTTTTTCAATAACTTTCGCAAGATTTTTGATGGAATTAGCCATGGAATTCTCCTGAGACGCAACTCTTGGATACTCATAATCAGCTTTTAATTGACTTTAAATTTTTGTTTAATTATTTCCTCATTTTGTGAAATTTGATTTAGTTCAATTTGGAATTCATTTGATCCTGAGCTTTGAACTATAAGCACTGCAAAATCATTTGGTTTCAATTTATATGTTTTGTGAGGCAAGTTGTATAAAGAATAAGTTCTAATGACGGAGGGTAGCTTTTGCCAGTAAATTAAGTAACTGTATAGCGGTGGTTATCGGCGATATAAAGATATTTCGATAGCTGTTTCGCTTTTGGTTTATAATTATTTTTGCTTTGATGAAAATTCCTTCTTCCAGTGACAAATAATATTCGAATTGCGGATGAGGAAGAAGTTGGTTTTGATTTAAAAAATAGTAAAGAATTGGCATCACAAAATTTTATAATCCAATTTCAATCTTTGTGCAGACGATATCTTGCTATTAAAAAAGTTGAAAAATATAAAAATTACAAACACGCCATAAACAATGAACAAATAATTATGCACATCCGCCATCAAACGAACATGTATAGATCAACACATTTGCGTTGATAAATGCATTACACTATATATACGCAAATGTATGTGCGTTTGGCATAAACGCTACTTACAGTATCTATCGAAAAATACGGTAATTAACTTTTATGAACTTAATTAAATTTTATACGAAAAAAAATTTTTATTCTAAACATAAATAGAACATATTTTCTAAATCCATTATTTTAGAGGAAAGAAAAAGTTTCTTGAAGAATATTATTAAATGTAAATAAAATCTCTTTTTATTGTTAAGAATGCCTTTGTTTCTGTAACCGGATGAGGGAATTATTGGATCGTGCTAAAATCGGCATATTTTCAATAATATTTATGATAAATGATAAAAATAAATATTAGTTTTCAGTGGGATCTTCTTAGATGCAGCTAGTCTAAACGATTTTAAGTATGATAAAAGCCTGATTTTTATAATTCTTTGATGTTAGCGAACTAAATACACATTTCTAATTGAAATTAATTTTTCATTTGACTGCTTTTCGATTTGTTATGAACAAATGAAGAACTTATGAAGAAGGTCATTGTTAAAGGATCAATCAAAAATTAATTTTCAAATTTTTTTCAGTCTTTGATTATTATTTCAATAAGGTCAAAGACCACTACTCTCTGGGTTTTAAAAAATTAAAAATTTGATAGTGTACAACTTGGTAACGTTAAACAAGTGAACGAAAAAGTTCATTTTATAAAAATCCAATATAACATCTCTAAAGACAATTTTTAACTCAAAATTAATAAGGTAGGTAAAAATCAATTAACGATACCTTTTCTACATCACCTCTTTTCAATTACTGAACTTCTTGTTGGTGTTTTATTCTTGATTCGTCTCTATATAAATCACAAATGTTCTGTCAGTAAAAATCCCTTGGAAATTTAAGAGATCATTTATCTAAAGGTAGCGTTATTCTCATAAGATTGTACTGATAATGAGTCAAAATATGGTTTAGGGTTCGTTCATCCCAAACCCGTTCGACCCGCGTTCGTTCATCCTCGTTCGTTTACCCTGATTTTTTTCGTTCGTTCATCGCAAATTTGTTTTAAAGGATCAGCTTTGGTAGATTTACCTTTTTTGATTTTTTTTAATTTATTTTTTTCTTTTTTGGGTAACATAAATTATAACTCGACATTTAAATACAAAATAATTATACCCACACATCCTAGAATTTAATTGAAAAAATTATTTATCTTATAAAAGAAAGTGAAGTTCGGCAGAGTACAAAAGTGAGCAGAGAGATGTGTTGCGTGTATATAAAGATATTATATTTAATTAATTTTTTCAAACATTCGAATTTTTCTATATTCTCTAAACAGATTCCTAATTGAACTTAACTATTCAGTATATTAATCGTAAGGTTAAATCTATGTTACTGGTTGAATTATTAAGAATAAACAAGAGTTAAGAATTGTAAGTTCAAACTATAGATTCGGTTCAATTAACGTTAAATAGGGTATAGGTGGGGTTTATTTAAATAATTCTTTTTATATTTTATTTCTCTGAGTGAAGTTTTATTATTTTTACTGTGATAGATTTAAAATATTATTATATTGATAAATTGTTGCCTTTTGATTTGCTTTTGAAGAAAATTAAATTTTAAATTAATAAATTACTAAATTGAAAATAAAATTAATCAGTAAATAAAGATCTTTTATTAAATAAATATCACATCTGTCCCTATACGCAACACTTCTATCTACTCACTTTTGTACTCTGCTGAACTTCACTTTCTTTTATAAGATAAATAAGTTTGTTCAATTAAATTCTAAGATGTGTGTATGTAACTATTTTGTATTTAAATGTCGTGTTATATTTTATCTTACACAAAAAAAGAAAAGGATAAATTAAAAAAATCAAAAAAGGTAAATCTACCAAAGCTGATCCTTTAAAATAAATTTGGGATGAACGAACGAAAAAAATCAGGATTAACGAACGGGATATCAAAAATATTTATTAGTCAAAAATAGATGTGATTGTTTCCTATGGGCCTCTGGATCTAGGTTTCACTCCTGTTCAACTACTTTTTACCTTCTTTTACACCTTTGAATGCTTGTCTTTCTGGATCGACTAAAAGGTCATCTATTATACTGTTTATATAATCCATAAATCTCTATATTTTCCGCATTTTGTAAAAGTAACAATTACAACTATTTTTATGTAAAAAATGGTAACTAAATTTTAGTTTTTATCTTTATATACAAGTAAAAAATGAATATTTATGCTATATATAATCTCAATGTTTTTTTTATTTTTAAGATATTAATGAGTCTAGTGTCGAGCATATTCTTCGACTTATCCATCCAAAGATTGATTCTTTATTGCTATTAGCAAAAAAAGTGCAATTAATTGAACCGTTAAAAGAACTGAAAACAAATGAAAATGCAGACGCAGACTCTTTTTTGTCGAAGGACTATTGTGATATCTTGGAAAATGCAGATTCTCTGAAAGAAGAATTCAAGAAGCAGCCTTGCCATTTGGAGCGACTTTATGGTTAGTGAATTTATCTTTTAGATTATGCAATGAAAACTTATTCTTTTGCGTCATTTTCAATCTATTTACCTTTAATGTTAAATTTATTTATTTAAAATAATAACTTCTATCATTTAAGTTTTTTATCTATCACCTATTTTTTTATGGGAAAAAACAGAATTAGAACCCCTTTTACTGTTTTTATGATTGAGTCCGATATTATTTAGTTATAACTTTTGGTTATAAAATATATTAGAACTAATAAAAGGGGAAATTAGTATTTATATTACAAAACTACACTCTCGTCCAAAGTAATGGCAACAGATGCATTTTTTACTTCTACAACAGCAATCATTGCTGCTTCAAATATTCATGCTGCAATATTATTTTGTTAGTCTCATATAATTTTGGTAATTTATTTGGATATAAATTTTAAGATTAAGTTAGGTTATCATGAATTCATTGTGTCATTTAGTCATTTTTTATATTTTCCATTGATCATTTGTCGTTATTGAAGTTACTGAAACAACCCGACTGAAGATCGTAACTCTATACCAAATATACTGTGAAATACACGCGTAATATTGTTGCTAATGCTGAGTCCATGCTTCAAAAATTATAAAACCACTGGATTATTATCGGTTGACAAAGTTTGTAAATGTGTCAGAAAACAGATCACTACAGCAAGACAGGAAATAATGTTGGTAACCAGGAGTAGAATGTATTCTAAGAAAAAAACAACAGCTTTAAAGAATGAACTTGATCTCTACATCATTACCAAAATACTTAGAAATGCTCCATCTGGATAGCCAAAAGAGAAGCAGCTGCTAACAGAACCTTTGAAGCTAAAATGGACCATCTTAGCTAAAAAAAACATCAACACTGAAAATCTAATTAGATGAAGATGGTGTTATTGAGCGATGAAAATCAATTCTATGTTTAAGGATTTTAATCTTAGTGCGAGAGAAGATCCCATGGTGAACCTGTTGGTCATGAACACATTAGTCAAACGGTGAAAATCTTACCCAAAGTCATCCTTTAAAGGTGTTTTGGTGCTTATGGTACTGGTCGTATATACGTATGTGACATGAATTTCGAATAATAAATCAATGTTATTAACACCAGAGTAATATCTCAACTTCGGGATTTTTTCTCTAATCATGATGGTATCTTCCAGCAAGACATGTAGCTCCACACCACTCTTCAAAACGAACAATTCAGTATTGTCACGCTCATTAAATCACCGTTTTTAATCACCTAGAAACTCACTCGACCTGTCACCGATTAAGAATCTTTGGTCAATTAGTAAAAGAAAAACTACCCCAATACGGGTTTACCACCAAAGCAAGCTCATTGTTAATGTTATTGACATATGGTACAGAGATCCTGATTTGATAACCAAATATGAAGCTCTAGCTTCCTCCATGATTCATAGAATTTCATGTTTGATAAAGGCTAAAGGAGGTCATATGCCTCTCTAAGATGGTACTGCATAAATAACTTGATTGTATTTGTTTGGAAATAAATGCTTAAATATTAAAAATTGTAAATGTTGCAAATAATTTGACTGATAGTTTATAATAGTGGAGTCAGTTATCATTTTTAATGAGGAAGCTGTATGATGGAACCAATTGAAAGTATCTTTAATCCTCAGAATTGAAACTGCCAAAACTCATATTCTTTCACTATCACAAAGTTAATTACCAATGCGTACATCATAAGATATGATTTAAACCTCCTCTTGAGACATTAAAACTATTTCGTTTGCTAACAACTTCATATTTTTGTATAAAATCCAAAATTGAGTGAAGAAATTCGGGGAAATAAAATACAATTTTTAAACTGAGACTTTCAACATTTTTTGGTTTAAAGGTAATGTTGAATTTAAAGATCCGTCCAGGTGCAATGGAAATGTTACATTCACTAATATTTTCTTATCAAGTTTATATGTTAATATTAATTTCTAAAATAATTATAATTACGGATTTTATAATAAAACGTTCTAATTAGACACTTCAAATTTTTATGTCCCCCATATTCGTTAATTAATTAAATAAAAAAGTACTGATCTTTTGTGCTTATGGATTAGAAAAAGTTTATTCCCATCAAATTTTGTTTTAAAATAAATCGAAAAAAGAAAAGTTTTATTGCTATAAAAATATAATGTTTATGTAAACAAATGGAAAAAATATTTTTGAATAGGTTACTTTGCGGACTTTTATGATAGTTTATAATACATGTTAAGTAATTAATAATATGTTCAAAGGTTAATTAAACAAATAATTTATTTTATTAACGTTTCAATCAGGAACGAAAAGAGTATAAAATCATTCATAAAACTTTATGATATAATTAATTATAAATAATTTATTTTGGATGTGAAATAAAAAATATATTCTTAATTTTTCGTAAGTAATAAGATTATTATTTAAGTTAATGTTTCCATATCTTTTAGTTGTTCTCGGAATGATAAAATAATATAACTCTATTTTATCAGATGTTTATGCTCATTATTGCAACAATACCTTACGCAATACATTTGTTGCTTATTTTTATACAAAATTATTGAATTTAAAAATTTCTAACAATCAAAATAGTATCGATATATTAAAATATGGACCTAAACATTCAATAAAATCAAAATTTGATAAATTTCAATAAAATATCTAAACATTGAATGTCTATTTTTTATCTAATATTTATTATTTTCATAGTTTTATTTCTGATATTTTAAGCATGTTTTGAATAAAAGCACTTCAAATTATGTAAATAAATATGCTAAGCAAAATAATAAAGATTTTTCGATTTTAAAAATTTATCTAAGAAAAATATTAATGTATTTAAATTTGATAAAGGAAATGGTCTAATTGTTTTAAATAATGAGAATTATTGTTGATGTCCCCAAAGGCCCCAATTTATGAAAATTATTAGATTTTGTAAAAACGATAAATTATTTCAGATAATAGATGTTATTGTCAAATCTTAACAAACAGGGTCATATTTGTGATAACCTTGTAAAAGGTTAACATCCAATAGGTTAGCAACCATCCAAATTATATGGACTTTCAAAGGTACATAAAAATGGAGTACATTTCAAACCCGTTTTATCGATGATTAGAACGTCTCAATATATGGTAGCGAAATATCTAGACTTAAAATTAAAACCTCTATTACCATCTAAATTCACCTTTACTCTGCACTTTATAATTAGACATGAAATCAGCAAATTCAAAACTATCATGACACGAATTTGCCGCCTCAACATTCTCCAGCTGATGTGTTCGTATTAAATAAACAAGAGGTGTAAACTAATGGGGATGACCAAGAGCTAAGCTCCTGCATTTTTTAGAATGTTTTTTTAATTCATTTATTCTTTGTGAATTGATTACAGCTGTTCAGAGTAGAAGTTAGTAGTTCGGAATGATTTAAAAGTATAGTACTAACTCCAAGTTCCACCAGGCGCGTAGCATAATCTTCTTCACATAGCAACCTCTTCAAGTAAACCAGAACCTTTATTTTGCCAGGCATCAATCATTGATTATCCTTGTAGACATGGCCTAAATCAATAAATGGTTGAATAAGGACTTGCAAAATCTGTTATAAATCTGATTTGTCACTTCTTGTACCAGTTCTTCGTTGTTACTGTGATTTTGCGTTTGAATTAGTTTATTTTCTAGAATTCTTTGACGATTATTGAAACTCTTAAATCATTCTCATGCTGTAGTTATATTTGCAAATGTTTCATCTTTCACAACTAAAATTTCTTTGGTTGCATTTTTTGGCATTAGTGATGCAGAAGAACAAGAATTACGAATTTTTATCACGCATTGTAATAAATGACCAACGGTTTTTCTAGAAAAATGTGGATGGAATCGATATATTTAAAGAGAAATTCAAAATTTTCTAGAAGACCATAGAAAGTGTCGGGAAAGTTCGGCAACACTCTAATATAAATAAGATATGAACTCTCTGAGTAAGATGTTTCGAGATTATTTTTATGAAAACAGTTTTCTAAAGTTTAATATTGTATGTAAAAATAACAAATTCGTGTCCAAGAGAATCGAGAGACTAATTTGTTACTTTTACTTTACAAAAAAATAATAACCAAGCTAACCAAACCAGATATTGTTTAGTGAGCTTACTTGAGAGAATTTCGTTAAAGTAAAAAAAATCAACGAAACAGGTAAAAATAAGTACCGTATATATCGGCGTTTAAGACGAGGCTTAAAATCCAGTAAATAGGGTTCGTCTTATAGGGGTCGTCTTATACGCCCAGTACAAATTTAATGGTATTAAAAAATATAACATGTAAAGATTTTATTTAAGAAAGAAAGTTTACTTATATTTTAATAAACACAACAAACAAACATAGGTACCTATAAATATAATTTAGTTAATCAAAATAAACATAAAATCAATCACTTGAAGTTTTTACAAGTCATCTTTCTGTGTTATCATCTGAGAAAAACAACTTCTCAAGCAAGTCCGGGGATTCATTGTTTAGATTCTCGTCATAGGGATCCCAGCTCGAGTCACCTGAATCGGTGTTGCCTTGCTCATCATCATCATCAGTGTCCCATAATAAATCATCATCCATGGAATTTGAGATACCACATTTTTTAAATGATTTTACTACAGTCTCAACTTTTATTTTATTCCATGCTTTGATCACGAAGTTGCATAATATATCAAGTGGTGGAGCTCGCTTTGCTCCTCCAGCTGTAAATGATTTCTCACCATTCAAAATCCAATTATTCCACTCTACACGCACATGATCCTTTGTTCAAGGAAACATCTAGAGGTTGCAATATAGACGTTAAACCACCCGGTATAACAGCGATATTAACGGATAACATGAAATAGTAGGACACCTACTATTTTAATAGTAGGTGGAAAAAAATTGAAAAGGCGCCCAATATTGGTTTACACCTACTATTTGGTGCTTTTGTTTTGAACTT
>MQRK01248958.1:104140-114851 GCA_001938485.1 Girardia tigrina
CATCATCAGTTAATATTTCTTCACTATCACTGTGATCAGTTTCTTTTTGGGATTCCGACAAATACTTTTTTACAAAACGTTCACCATACACATCATGTTTCGAAATATGCCGTTCTAAACAATTGGCAGAAAAGCCTGCTGCATTAATCGACCTTCGAATGTTAAAAACGATACACCTACTATTTGATTCCACCTACTATTTTAATAGTAGGTGGAAAATTTTTTGAAAACTTCATTACACCTACTATTTCATGTCCACCTACTATTTGATGTTATCCGTTAGTTTTATTTTCTGATAATAGAGTTTTAACGCTATCAGTTAGATGACTGCGAAACATGTCCAAAACTAATAAACTGCATTTCTTAAATGGACTGATTGATTGTTCCATACATTATTTATCCACAATTTGACCCCGTTTTCATCCATCCATCCTTTTTCATGAAAATGAACAAAAACACCAGAAGGAAATTTTATTTTCGGTTTTCCTTTACGCTTGAATATGATCATAGGTTGCAACTTTGTCCCATCAGCTAAACACGACAGAACCACTGTAAACCGTGTTTTTTCATTACCAGTACTTCGATCTACTACCGTTTTTAGACCTTTTGAATCAACTGTTCGATTGCCCACTATGTCGAGGTTCATCGGGGTTTCATCCATGTTTCCTATATTTACTCGTAATAATGGAGACTCATGTTTTTTCCTAAAATTAATAATGAATTGGTGGAAACTTGTAACTTTATCCTCAAGATCTGCTGGTAGTTTTTGGGCAAGTTTTGTTTTCTGTCGTAATACTATATTTTTCCTGTTTATGAAACGGCTGCACCATCCTGAGGTCGCTTGAAATCCTGCACTTTTCTTGATTTAATTTTGACCACTTTAGTGCATGTGCTCTTATCATATTTCTTGTGATGATATAGCCACTCTGTCTCTGTTCAAGTTACCATTTTGCAATATTATTTTCAAGTTCGGGCCATCGGGTGATTCCTGTTCTCGTTGCACATTTTTTCCTTGGCATCTTCTTTAAAATATCTTCATTCTTTCTCCAGTCTCTTACCATCTTCTCGGTTACGCCAAACTTTCTTGCAGCATCACAGTTGTTTAATTATCTGGCTGTTTCGACCACTTTTATTTTGAAACTTGCTTCATATTTCCTTCGTTTTTTTGGCTTCATTATTTCGATATTATCCCAATAAAAAAATTATAAATGAAGCAAAAATAAGCCTATTATAATACAAATAATATACAATAAATTTTATTGAAATATATTGTAAGAATCCAATCCAAAATTCAATAAACAAAGGATGGAATATGTTAGATTATTTTACATAATTTTTCATTTCAAATAGCTACGTGCCTACCAATCTTTTACCACTCATCTTATACAACCGGTTGGCATAAAATTCATGAAATGTTCTCTGAATCTTGATCCTCGTCTTATACGGGAGTCACCTTATACCAATAAACCTTTAATTGGATAACAATCTAATTGTTATTTTTTTACGACCTTGGAGAGATAATTGTTTTGGCTGATCTGACAAAATAATCGCTTCCATGGATTTGACAAAAAATTAGCTAAGGAAAATTAGATCGATTAGTTTGTTGATAAGTTGTTTGTCAAAATAAATATCGTCGTAATTATGATTGTTGGCGAAAAGATAATACTTTGACGCTGTCGAAACAACGTCGATAATTTAATAATAAATGAAAGAATAAAAAAAATCAGCAAATGTCGATTTACTTTTCACAACAATCTTTACGAGTGGCAATCGAAAATACTTTTTTGATAGTATTTATACTCCTTGTTCCTTGATTGTACGTTGCACTGTTTTGTAGGACACACTTGACACTCCAGTGGTTTGAAATGTACCAGCCAATTGATGAGAAGTTGCTTGGCGGTTATGCAGCACAAGCCGACGAATTTGGCTGTCTGTCTGCAAGGATGTTGCTCTTTTACTTCCACATCGCTCAATTCGAGAAGTACTCGTAGTAGCTTGTTTCTTGATACGCTGGACGGTCTCTTTACGGACCCCAAGGTGTTCTGCGATTTCACAACTGAACTTCTGTCACCTTTAAGAAGAGCAAGAATAGCAGTCTTTTGGGACTCCGTAGTATCTTTCTTCTTTCTCATTTCAGAAACAAGTAAATAAATGAAATATGATTATGTTTTTCAGGATTAAGGTGAAAATGACATGTTTCATACCCAGTAAATGGTTATTTCATATGAATAAATTTATCATCTCGTTGCCAAGCCACAAAAGTTTTCATGATGAAACAAATGTTAGTTTGTGTGCAGCGTTATTTGCTATGTAAGCAGCTAATCAATTGGAAAAATATATAATTTTCTAAATTATGCAATCATAATTTAAAAAAACAACTAGATTTAACAATAACAAGATATAACAGGATATTAACGCTATTCACTCTGTCCGAATTGTATTATTAAAAATTTTAAATCAGAATTTAATTCTGATTGATTTTTAATTTTTAAATTTGAAATTAAAATTCAAACATCCAATATTGCTATTGGTTGTCCGAATTATAATTCATTTATTTTACTTTTAAAAAATGACTCGACATTTTTAGTTTATTTTCTTAAATGAATTAGTTTTGTAAAATTAGAAATATTTCATATCCGAGATTATTTGTTTGACCGTAATTTTGTGAAAGTTATTATTTGAATAATTCCACACGATATTGCATAATCAATTTCAGATTAGCTTGAAAAATAAACGCTCATAAAAAAAGTAAACATAAAATATAATAAATAAATAAAAATAAACAATATTCAAAAAACAAACACATCATACAACCGAAGATTACACAGCCGATCAAAAAGATGTGATAATAAAAAAGAAATAACAAGTAAAAGAATGAGACAGACCCTCATAAGTTGGAGAAACATACAATACATTATAAATAAAATATTTATCTCAAGTAAATAGTATCATTAAATAATATCCATTTCCCACATTCAGGAATCATTACCGATCTCTACATTGACAAATTCAAGTTCCAAGGCAAAGACGTTCGATCGAATATAAAGAACCTTATTCAGATCTTGGATATGTACAAATTGGAAAATCTCATTGAATTCTTCAATACCGATGTTGAATACTGATTCGATTTCGGAGAAGACTCTGTTGAAAATTTCCGTGCAAATTTATGATTGTCTTTTCATTTGAGAATTGTCTGATGAAAGAAAAAGATTGACATTTTACATTTCCCATTTAAAGTGATAATTTGCAATTCGAAAATGCCGTCGAACTATTAGAACCAAATATAATATTTTGTAAATTATTTTTCTTAATGGAGGTAAACGGTTACCTTGACTTCTATCAGGCATTTACTACGATGAAGCTTTTGTTGGATTTTTTGATTTATAAGCACTTATAGTTTACTTAATTTGTGATGTTATGCTATATCATTTTGGATTTAGAAATATACATTGATTGGGATATTAGTTTGTTCGTGATCTGCTCTTCCATTGTTGCATTTACCTCATATTACTGAACAAGCCATTGCGTATTTATGAAGGAGTACATAAATAAACCACTAATGATTCTTCAATATTCTAAAGAATAGGAGCTATATTAATTTGTATAATGTATAAAAAATGAAGGAAGACCAAACAAATATAAAACAAGACTGTCTTTTAGTCATCGTGATATAACTATCAGTTTAAATCATTTAGCTCAGGGATACACAACATTGTCCAGGTGGACTGTTAGTAGCTTTTTTTGAGTTCATAAAATTCTCGAATTTGAAATTTAATCAATTTAACAATTCAATAATTACATTTCGAAAAATAGATTTATAGATTATGTTGAAATTGAATTTTTATAAAATAACGTAAAAAAGTAATTTATATAAAATTAATTTTTAATGTGAACATTGTGAAGAATATTTTAAATTGTTTGAATGTGTAAATGTATGGATGTTGTATGTTGATTTAAGTATGTTGAATTTAGAATGGTGATTCTCCCACCAGATGGAAATTGGTAATTTTTTATTTAAATTTAAAGTGATTGACTATTCGAACATAATTAAAATAATCATTTGATAAGTTCATATTTTTAATTTCACAATTAAAATTAAGTTTAATATTTTTAGTAAAATTTAAAGTAAATGTATTTTTAATAATTTGATGACATTTTTATTATTTTGGGATTCATTGAAAAATGGCAAAAATTATTATTTTTAATTAATATTAATTAAAATATTTAAAAAAATAACTTAGAAAAATTGTTCGAATAATCATGATTAAAGGAGAAAATAAGAAAACCAATTAGAATGATGACAAACGATGAAAGACTTTTTGAAAGTCATAATGACTCTAAATGTGATAAAATAAATAAATAATAAAAATTCAAACGAGACTTTTCTAAATGTTCTTAATACAAGGAATATTAATTCCATTTCACTTTCCACTTACTGCTTGTACAAGTTTTTTCTGTCTATAAAGTCCAACGGGGGTTAATACACTCCACTTACCACTCTACACTACAGCCATTTATTAATATTAAATATATCCAGGGCATAACGGCACTTTTAGTTGTAAGCTGTAGCTTGTAGTATCAGTGCTTGTACATAAGTGATTGCACATCAGTTATTTATGCATCAGAAATTTATAAGTCTAATTTTAATAATAATTATTCTCAATTTGGACTTTTATGACAAACAAAATATTGCATTATTATTGAATTATTGAAATAATAGTTAATATAAAAATTAAATTAAAATATAAGGTAGAGCCATGTCTGAGTCAGCTGGTCACCATAATAAAAGAAAAGCAGTAACCAAATTAAGTGGAGCATCTAGGCGTAAATTGGCAAAGGAAGCCAATCTCAAGGCAAATGCTAGCAAATGTATTAAATTGATATCTCTTATAACCAAACAGTCTAAACTGTCCATATATCAATCAGTTGAAGATTCTGCTGAAAATGAGAGAGCATCTTCTATGTTTGATGGCCAACATCCATCTATTCAACCCTGCATGGAGTCTTCTATATATGGAAGTATCATTTGAGGTTCTTTTTGAAGATCAGCAAGTACATTCTGTGTTTGTCGGTCAACACCCAACAAGAGGTTCTTGTACAGAGACTGAAGCATCACATGCTCAGGACTTAAAACATACTGAGGGCATTTTAGAATTTAATTCAGTAGAAAAACAACATGCTACTGATATTATCCAAGAACCATTACTTCCTCAATCAGACTTTCCTACAGATCCAGGAATCTATATTAACACCATTTTAAATACAAAGCTAATACGAAAATTGTGTGAAATCGAACCATGTCAACCAGGTCTCAATAAACCATTTAATTTTCAAACAGATGAATTGGGGCGCAAATTTCAAGTGTCTTGGTACACAAAGTATTTTGGAAAAGTCATTTTGAAAGAAGAAAGAAATTGGCTTGTCTATTAGTCAACAAATCAAAAAATATATTGCCAAGCTTGTTGGTTGTTTGCTGATTCTAAAACAGAAAATTATAGTAAGGAGTGGTCTGACCCACATTTTGGAGTGTATAAGTGGAAGAAAGGCATGGAAAAAATTGTTAAACATGAAACTTTCAAATAACATCAAAATGCATTATGCCAATATTTACTGGTGAAATATCGTATTTCAAACGACAAAACCGTAATATCTGGTTTGATCAGTCAAGAACGTCGTCAAGTTGAAAAAATAGAGAAGTTTTGAAACGAATGATAGATACAACACTGTTTTTAGCAAAACAAGGTTTGCCATTCAGAGGAAACAGAGAACATAGTGATGACAATACCAATAACACTGGGAATTTTCGCGAATTATTATTATTATTATTAGCCAAATATGATTCTATTTTGGACAATCATCTGAGGTTTGAAAAGAAAAATGAACTGTATTTAAACCACGGCGTACAAAATGACTTAATTCAATCTCTTGCTTTTGAAATATCCACAACTATTAATAATAAAGTTAGATCCACACAATTTTTTTCTCTATTCGTTGATTCTACAATTGATATTGCTAGAGTTGATCAGATGTCAGTTTCAATAAGATATGTGTTAAAATCAGGACAAGTTTTTGAAAGGTTTATAGGCTTCTACACACTTGAAAACAGTAATGTTGCTGCATTTTCTGATCTAATATTAACAGAGCTACAAAACCGAAACATTGATATCACACTTTGTCGAGGACAGGATGGTGCTTCTGTGATGTCAGGAATAAAACATGGTCTTCAAACTAAAATAAAGACACTTTGACCTAACGCCATATTTGTTCACTGTTGTACTCATGCATTAAATTTGGTGACTATTGAAGCAACGTCTATAAACAGTGTTGTACAGTTGTTTTTTGGTACAACAGAAAAGTTATATACTTTCCTTACATCAAGTTTATCTCGACTGCATATTCTTGAAGAATATCAGAAGTCTCAATATAAATCGACAGTAGATACATTAAAACGACTTTCTGATACAAGATGGGTAAGCCGAAAACATGCAGTTGTTGAATCATTTTCTGCTTTTTTGTCTACTCTAGAATATATTAATTTTTGGGAATCAAAAGAACACAAAGGAAATGTCAGAGCAGAAGCTATGGGATTATCTGTTTTAATAACAAAATATTCTTTTGTTTTACTTATACTATTTCTCCAAAAGTTGTTACATCATATATTTGTTTTATCAAACTATTTGCAACGAAAGGACATTGACATTGCATTTGCAAAACAATTGATTGATGCAGCCAGAAAAAAGTTTGCTGATATGAGAAGTGATAAAGCTTTTCAAAGTCTAAATGTTGCTGTCCAATTATTTATTAGCACACACTGTGCTGAACAAGATGTTGAAACCGAATTTAAAGAAAAGCGAGTTGCAAAAAAGAAATGTATGCCTGGTGAACTTAGCAGGGATAAAAAAGTTGATGATTCAGCTACACGCTTTAAATGTGAGACATACTTTGCTGTTTTGGATACCCTTATAACACAACTAGTTGAACGCTTCAATGATTTTCATAACACAATTTCTTTATTCTCTTGTCTTAATCCATCACAAATATAAGAAGAAAATAAAGGGTCTTTTTTTAATTTATGCAAAATTTACAAAAACGATATTATGTATATTATAGCATTTACTCAATATTAAAATTAGTAGGGCTAGTACTACCTTTATCCTTTTTGGTGCCCCCTGAAAGTTTTCTTGCCCCCCCCCACGCAACAAAATCTAAATCCGCTACTGCTTTAATTATATACCATTTGTATCTGTCACGTTGACTTTTTCTAACAACATCCGGTTCTTTACAGATAATGTTTAAATCGAGTACCATTGTTCACTGTGTGATGGAATATTTCATTTTAATTTGTCGATATTTCATTTCTTTTTTTATAATACACACAAATACGATCGTTTGGCGAACATAACTTAATGCAAAATTGGTTCAGTAAAACAAATAGGTTTTGTGATTAAAAATCACATTAATTTAAATGGACCAATTGGAATGGAGCAATTGAGTCTGGGACTGTGTGTGTGTAATGGGATAGGGAGATAGGTATGTGTGCGTGTTGTGCCGATGTGTGTGATAGTGTGCGTGTTGTGACAATGGAATATTTGGTAATGAATCACAAATAAAAAAATGTATGACTTCAATTAAAGTCTTTGTTAAAAAAAATAATAATAAAAAAAATTTTGTTGAAAGTCTTATTGATTAAAATTCTTTAATTTAATCCTAACGATAATTCCGTATGGCTTTTGAATCGAAATTCGTTTCCGACTTTCTATATAAATTAAGACTTACTTTTGGAGAAGTTCAATTCCGAACATTGAAAAATATTTCCAATAAAATAGACAGAAAAATCATCAATTCGATGATTTGTATCAGTATAAAAAATTCATTCCTTATTTATTTGAATGGTTCAATTACGACGTCGTCAAACACCGAGAAAACGTATTGAAATCGAAAATGACGACAGATAAAAAACAAGTTTTGAAATAGATTCAAATGATGAAAATTCAATAAATAGTGATGATGAATTTTGAATTAAATGTAGAAAATCAGCATAAAGTTGTTCAAAAGATTCTTGGATCGTGAATTATATGCGTTTATAACATATTAGATGTAACTTCGAAAGGCTTAGAAATAGAATTCGATGAATATTATCTAAAAAATCGCGGATTTTCATACATTCATTGCGAGTGAAAATCTGCTGAAATCATCTCAGATCCAACATTTTCATCAAAATTAAAACGATATAAGAATATGAAAATTAACATAAAATATTGAAATTTTAATCTGTGAAACTAATGTAAACAAAATTAATAATTAAAAAGTGAACGCCATTTTTCACAATTTATTTTCGTAATTAATTTCGGCGGATTACCCGCCATCTTCAGACTAAATTAACACTGGCTTTTTGCAGCTTATATATGAGAAAGGTGATTATGCAATCGATCATGTAATAAAGGCTCTATTTGAAAATGTTTAACAGAGAAGTTGAGTGTGAAGCTTGGATATTAATTTTTGGATCCATTGATCTTATTAATAAGGCCTCACACGTTACTCTCTCCCAGTAATTTTTAAATCGATTACACAGAATTTTAAAAATCATTTTCTCCGATTTTCTTTTTTTGAAAATGTAAAAAGAAAATCGGAGAAAATGATTTTAAAATTCTGTGTAATCGATTTAACAAATCCTAAATCTTTAATTTCTTTAAGTAAGTGCACTGGCTTTGTGCTTGGTTTAAAGTTGGATTTATAAACAAGCTTCAACGTTATTAAGTCTTCTAAAATTTCATCGCTTATTTCATTTTTATATTTCTGTAGTAATGCTTTCCCCTTTAAAATTATACATTCCCTCATTCATTTCATTGAATTTTCAAAAACTTCAAAATAACTGCAAATTAAAATAATTGCTTGAAATCAAAGCTTAGGTCCATTTATTATCAAATTTATAATTTTATTTAAAACATTTAAATTTAAATAATAAATATTCTTCTGCAGAAGTTTGGCTTTTTGATTGGCGATTTATTTAAAATTCCGGAGTGATTTCATTTTCACCTGTTATTATTTTACATTTATCAAGAATAGATTTATATGTTTTCTTCAGTTGTTCCATATTTGTCATTAGATTCTCAATATTATATTTGTCTATATCTAATGTTGAATTACGAGATTTGATAATAAGATTAGTTTGATCTAGTAATACTAGAATTTTTAGCCAAACTGCAGACATAAGAACACACTCAAATTTCGTCAAATATATTTTAATTTTCTAATAGATTCTTCTTTCATTTTCTTCTTCTGTCTCTTGCTTGTGCCATTTTTATAATATCTTTTCCTTTTTAATGTCCAAAAGTTTGAAATATATATATATATATATATATATATATATATATATATTAAAAAAATACATATATTTTTAAAATGTATATAAATATGTTTTACAGACTGAATAAAGTATCGAATGTGTTTTAATCATCTTTTTACATCGATGCATGTATTATAATGGCTATATATATATATATATATATATATATATATATATATATATCTTCTTTTTCTCAATCGAGTAGATATAGTAAAGTTATTGATATAAGAATGGAATCTCTTCTGTTGCAAATGATGAATTATCTGTTTTACATAGGTACTTTAATTCATATTAAATTCAGCGGCAGTTATTGATAAGGTAGTACAACCCATAACTTAATATTTAAAATGGGAAAAGCAAGAATATTCAAAACACAAAATATTTAAATGAACATTCAAATATTTGCAAATTATAATTGCTGATGATATAAAGGGTGGGCCAAAAGTATCTACACAATTTATTCTGTTTTAATTTTTTTTCAGGTTTACTTTTGTTTAAAATTTTAAAATTATTTTATTCCACGGGCCTTGAATTTTTATCATGCCAAGATACACAACGGAGCAAAGAATATTTATGATCGAATCTTCAATAATATTCAATAATTCAATTATTTCTGTTCAGCGCGAATTTCAAAAGCATTATAAAACTAAAAATCTTCCAAAGAGAAGAACAATTTTAAATATTTTAAATAAATTTTTGACTTCTGGATGTGTTGTTGATTTGCCAAGATTTTGGCATCCTATGATTGTGAGATCCGAAGAAAATATTCAACGCGTAGAGGAAAATGTTCAATTCAAACCAAGATTATCGAAAAGAAAACGTTCGAGTCATCTGAATATTTCGAGGACATCTCTTAAAAATTGATCTGAAAATGAAAGCCTACAAACTTCAACTGAATGATTTTCAGAAACGAGTTCATTATTCTGTCAGAATTCTGCAAATGGTGGTCGAAATTACAGATTTCATTGACAAAATGATAATGACTGATGAGGCTCACTTTTTGATGGACGGGTATATAAATAAGCAAAATTGGAGGTTCTGGGGTTCAGAAAATCCCATGGAGGTTATTGAACGAACTTCAAATCCCAAAAATGCACAGTGTGGTCCGGTATTACTTCTGAAGCAATAATTGGGCCTTATTTTTTCGAAGATATTGATGGTCACCAAATCAATGTGAATGGAATAATATTATTATCATTTCTGTTATTCGAAATCAATCGAACGATTTGAATTCCTAAATGATAATTAAAAATAGTTAAATAATATTATTAATAAAAAAAATTTTTATAAAAACAACCACGTTTTTCAAGCATTAACAATGCACTAAAAAGAGGAAAATAATTTTTTTCTAGACATGTGCGAAAT
>MQRK01248963.1:2452-13916 GCA_001938485.1 Girardia tigrina
CATAATTTTTAAATAATAAGAATTAAAATATTAATCATCCATCTGGGTAGGAGAGACACATTTCCAAATCAACATACACATTCAAACACAAAACATCAAACATTCAAATATTCCTCACAGTTGAAATTAAAATTCAAAAGCTAATTGGAATTGTTTGTTGGTATAGACGGATTAACCGTCATCAGCAGAACAACTGATTTTCTGTGAATGAAAAAAAATATGGGATCTTTCATCTACTTATAAACGTTGTGATGAAAGTCTTAATAAATTAACAAAATTACTATATGATAATGGATTTTCAAAATCGAAAGTTTATAAACTAACCAAAGAAACTATTGATAAATAAATTGAAAAAGTAATAATAATAAACTTACAGATATTCAAGATCAAGTTCAATCTTGATACACTAATAAAATCGTCTAGAACTTGGATATATTTTAACCGCACTTTATTCAGAAGGTTTTAAAACATTTAAAAATTCTATTTTAAAAGCAGTGGATAATAAATTTAAAAATAATTTCCCGTACCCGAAAAATTGAAGGTATGTTTAATAATAAATCTTCAACACTGTTAGGATTGTGTTCGGATTTCATTTACAAATATACATGTAATACCACATACATTGGAGAGACTTTGCGTCATCTCTGTAAGAGAATCCAGGAACACAGTCGTAAGGCAAGTGGAAGTAATATTGATGGACATAGTAAACATTGTAAAGGGGACATAAATATCCATAACTTTAAAATTCTGTGCACTCAATTTAAGAATTATTGGTAGAGGAGAACATGTGAAGCGTTCTATATAAGATTTTTGGATCCTAAAATTAAAGTTCAAAATGCATTCTCGACAACTTTATTGAGGGTTTTGTAAATGATTTATCGATGACGTATTAATTAAATAATCATTACCGACAGTATATAAGTTCATTTTTTTTAAAAAAATCAGTTGTTCTGAAGATGACGATTAATCCATCGAAATTAATAAACAATTTCAATTGACATTTGAATTTTAATATGTAAATTTATATTAAATTATTTATTATCAATAAATAAGGTAAATAAATTGTGTGAATTTATGGATTAGGTCACAAGAGTTAACATTAAGATCCAGAAAAAGATTATAAAATCATTGAATAATTCATATTGTAAACGAGAAAGATCAACTTCATATCTTTTTAGTTTCTTTACATTTTTAATTGAATAATTTAATTAATTATTTTTACTGAAAAATCAAATCGTCTTTCCAACTGATTATACGAATAAAAAATATTTACCGCTGACATTTACGAGGAATACTTTCACAGCTGTTGGAAATCCTCCTATTCGACTTGTACTATTAATTAACAATATTCGTAAGAACAAAAAATATTACATTTGATTGATCAATTAAATAAATTAAATTAACTAATTATTAATAGTAAATTTTATACAACTACCAATAAATTAACTATTTCTGAAGAAAATAATTGAAAAATAAAATAATTGAAAATTAAAACTAAGAACCTGTTTTTCGATACTTTATGAACAGAAAACTTCAGCAATTACTAGTACCCTAATACGCATTTAAAATGTGACTTAAAATTTATTATTTTGGAAACACGTCATAAAAGAAGGAAAATAACGAAATAGTCGACAAAATAAAGTTTGTCAGTGTTAGTAACAACAATAATAATTATTTTCAGATAGCTAAATTCCGAATATTTACATTGCCTTAACATTAGCATATCAATTGAAATCTATTTAAACACTCTCTAGCTACAGAAGAAAAATACTTAATACAAGGTGTGCAAAATGTACATGTGTTTTTTGTTTCAAGTCGGCTTCAACTAGGGCTCTCATTTCGTTTCTCTTTAACTTAGCTTGAACTCAAAAAAGAAAATTGTAAGAAATTGCTTCTTTGTCATATTGAGAATTGCGTTGTGCGTTCAATAAGTATCCGGACTGACAAAGAAAACGAATTCCAAAAAGAGCCATTTTTATAACACAGCAAGCTTAACATATGTAAGCATCATTTTTTCATGTTTCACTAACAAATAATCAACTCAGAAAACACCTTTTTGAAACATCTGGGGGCATGAGACAAAGAAATCATCCATGGAAATCTACAAATCGTCTTTGGATCCAAACTAGATGCCTCTCAAATGCCTTCTTAGGTGTTTAAATAGATCAAAATTGCTCGGTGCAAAATCTAGGATGTAAATTAGATGATCCAGAAGCACTATTCAAGAACCTTAATTATTGGCACAAGAAATGTCAGCTGTGTGCTTAGGTGCATAGTAGTGTTTTTCTGCTTGCGTCCATTCTTTCTGGCGGTTGCCAATGGCAGCGTTGATTATGATGCCTTTATCCGTGAAATCCATGATAGCAACACCTTTAGGATCCCAGAAAATGAAAAGCATCATCGCTCGTCCATGACTTGTCCCCGTTCACATCTTCAAAGATTGTTTCTCTCCAGATAGTTTCTCCTCTGCTGACTCACGCTTTGTTTCCGGCAAATACATACTGAGCAGGGTTTTATCTTCCGTAGTTTAATTTGACAGGAAAGTCTCACCATGCTGGTCCCACAGATTCAAGATTTTCTGACTACATTCCAATCGGTTTCGCACCATTTCAATACTCAAGAAGTGACGTACGAATCTGGAACACAGTTTTCTGATACACATGGAATTCAATTCGGCGTGGGCTGTAGCTACACTGATGTTGAGCTTCGTTGACAGAGTTTTTATCGGTAATTCGACGCTCTTTATGGACCACATTCTTTGATTTCTCATCATCATCATCTCATTATAGTATATCTTGTGATCAACATTATTTTTCTTGATCAAATACGGAAGTGCTATCCCCTTTAAACTCTCTGGCGTAATATACAACAGTTGTCACAGATTGAGAGTAATTTAGATCATTTGACTGCAAAATATTGTAGATTTCACTGCACGCCTGCTTCTGCAAAACAAGGAACTTGATAACACTAGGATAATCACCACACTAACAGAAATTTAAAATGCCGCAATATAAATTTTAATGCATTTGATAGAATAAAACAGTTACTGAAATTAAAACCTATTTAATTATTTAATCACACAATTAACGAAATTTGCTATTACATTTTTTAGCTTAGGTCGGGTTTTAAATGAACGCAGCACTTTCCTGTAAAAAGTATGAAACATTTAACATTTAAAAGTATCACCTTGTATAGCAGGAAATTTGCTATAATCCAGTATATTAAAACAAATTATTAAATGAATATTTTAAAAAGTAAAATGCAATGAAAAGTGCAAAACTTTTGTAGCAACCTAATATCCTTTAAATATTCATTTTTAACAACTAATGATCGTTATTGAGAATGAAATTTCCCAATTCAAAAACAAAAATTATGACTGTTTAATCCTTAAACTTTATCATGGGGAAATTTTATCCCATAAAAATTGTTTTTCCAACATTAATAAAAATCCTAAATCGGAAATCCATAGTTTTCTTCGAAATGTTTATCGTCGCCTTCAACATTTGATGAAGCAATCTTCAAAAAGGTTTGATTTAAAAATTAAACAAAATTTCAAATATTTCCTCTAGAATAACTCCAAAAATAATTTAAGTTATGTTTTAAGGATGTTTTTGATATTTCATTTGATCCTTTTAGTATCAATATTATCAGTTGACGAAATTGTCCTTTAATGTATCATATATAATTTTTTCTTCTTTGGCCAATTTACTTATTCAGATAGCTGTGCTATCTCAAGTGTGTTGATAATTCAAAATTGTAAATCCTCAGTAACACAACTAATTTTCCTCTGTATAAAGACACAAAGATTTTTATTAAATTATTCATCTTCAACATTCATATAAATGTTTCAGTTATGTAAGAAAGCCAACAAATCCGAATATATCGTTCGTTTTTCTTCAATACATTAAACTAAACAATCATCTTCTTGTGTTACCATTGACAGTTTATATTTTTGATCAAATCTTTTACCGATAGGACATCTTACATATTTAATTACATCGAAAACCACGAATTTTGATTCATCATGAACATGATTTATCAGATTTTCCTAGACTGTTTCTGATATAATTTAGTTTCTTGTTATAATATCAAATGGTCGATTTAAGAAAAGATCTTTCATCTTTTCATAGTCAGAAATATCGAAAACATTAATATTCACAACTTAGAATCGCATCTAAAGTTTACATATTTTGTTTATTATATTAAATGATTCGAAGCATTCGATGAAGTTGAACAAGCATGTCAAGAGTTCTTCATTTCGAAGCAGCCGAAATGGTACTTTGACCAGATCCGAAAGCTTGCAGACCGTTGGCAGAAAGTAGTCGAAAACGATGTACTGTACTTTGAAGATTAATTGTTATTTATTTAAAATAAATTCTTGCACAAAAAATTATATTTTTCATTCTTGACCGGGAACTTTTAAGACAACCTAATATACATGGGACATTTGTATAATGCAAAAATTATACTATTTATTTATATTACTTATTATTTTTTCCATTGATGATCAATTGATACTAACACCTTTTTTTAATTTAACATATAATCACAAATCCCATTTCCAGATTTATCCCTTATTCTATCACAATATCCAAAATTAATCTGGGAAAGTTTTTAAAAATAAACATATCAGGTACCAAAAATCAAACATCCTTAATAAAATTAAATATCAATTCAAATAAGATTATTATTGTCGTAAAGATATTATAAAACTAACATTTCTACAAGGTGATAACGATGCTGCATATCTATGCCTTAAGAATTTCTCTGAAATAATAATAAGGATAATAAAATATTTAAGTTTAAGTATTTAGGTTATTAATATTAAAATTACTAGTCTCACAATGAGTATATATAAATGTATACATTTAGAATTAATTGATCAGAAAAATATGTTTTATTATCAAATTTGAACCACGATGACAAGGTTAAATCAGTTGATTTATGTTTATTCTCTTTATCGTGATGCAAATTAGGGGTGCCCAAAGTGGGGCAGCTACATGATTTTAGTTGCTTGCTGGACTTTAAATAAAAATAAATAAATATGGACCAAATATATATAAATATATAAATAATAACTATTTTTGTATATATGTTTATAATAAAAAAATAATTAATTAAATTTATATAATAAAAAAAGTGAATTAGAAGCAAATAATTAAAATAATATTTTTGAAATTTGTGATGCTTGTTCATATTTAAATGTACATTGGCTCAATCGAGTTACGTACACATTTCGGCCGATATGTGCATGTTGGTGATTGATAGAGAGAATCTGAGGCTGTGTCTTGAAATTTGAGAGATTGAATTGTCTGAACTCGCTCTGGTTGGCTAGCCAATCAGAGTGACTAGTTGGAAAACGGTCCGTTTTTGAATTTAAAATTTTCTGTTCACAATTTTATGATTTATATTTTTGTCAATATTTTTGCGCTGATTTTGTACAACGATATTTTCTCTCGATGTAAAGACAATTCAAAGACAATTTATATTTAAGACAACTATTTAAAGAAAATTCAAAACAAAAACTATATTTTCTCTCGATAAACAAATAATTCAAATAAAAATTTCGATTAACCGAATTTGAACCGGTTTTATACGATTAAATTTATTTATTTAAGCTGAGTATTTTTTATTGAGATGAATTATTGAACTTTGAAATTTTAAAAATAAAATGTACTTAAATCCTAGAATAACAAAATGGGCCCAGTCTAAGGAGTCAGAGGTACTAATTCTTATACGCACATCTGCTACCACCATCAGGTCTTCTGGGCAACCTGGGGATTGGGCGGAAAAACTTTATTTATGACTGATAACTAAAATGTTGTAAATCGTTATAAGCATGTACCATAATGTAGTAATTAGGATAATTTAGAAGAAATTCTATTGACTATATACGTTTTATATTGAATCAAATGTTCAATATTCCAAAATTTTAAAGTATTAAATAATTTCCAATATGAACTAATTCATGTTAAGTACATAATCTTTATCATATAAGAGAATGTCTTAATAAAAGCCGAGAAAGAAAGGCAGTTAGAATAATAAAATTAGATCACCGTCAATTATTTTTTACTGAGTCACACAATTTACAGGAAATTTAATTAATGTTTATAAATAAATAAAATTAGTATAAAAGACAATATTTTTATTTTATATTTATTTCAATTTAATTTTTATTTTTACTTAACCTTTACTTAATCAATAAAGCATTTTGTTTAAATGGTTAGGATATTATTGATTAATTTGTGCCACAGGTCCTCAAAATTTGTAAATCACGACAACCTTAGAACTATTTTGTGTTTTCCTTAGAAAACTATTTACTTAACAATATTTAAATAAATCAATGAGTTAGAGATACTTCATGTAAAGATAATTACCGAGTAAACTATTGTAAGTGCTTTAAAATTTTATTTTCGAAGTCTTATTTTATCTTGCGTAACCCCGGAGTTCCGAGGAACACATTTTGAGGATCACAAATTTATGTTATTAATGGTTATATTATTTTGTACACAGCTAAATGCTCGTATGTCATAATAGAATTATATCAGAACTAAAATAAGTATTACTTGAACTAGAATAATCAACTTTGAAAAGAGCAAAAAATTTAAATATTTACGATAAACAAAAACACAAAGTATAATTTTTACGATTGATACGCGTGAATTAATTTTTAATAAAAAATAAAACTCTTTGTATAATGAATATTAAAAATCTCGACGCTGTAATATCGACGAAGCAAACACGACTCAGCTAACTCAAAGCTCACTATTTCGTAACCAGCGGTTTCAACATCAGTTGTTTTTGTATTTCAAAACAAGTATACATATTTGATCCAACTTTTTGAGATAATATTGTTGGGGTTTCAAAATATAAATTTAAATTTTTAATCAAAAAAGTTTTGTAAAAAAAATTAATTAATTAAAAATAATTCTCTGTTAAAAAATCAATAATTTTCGATTTACATTTGTATAAAATTTTGTTAAAAATTTGTAAATATTTTTAGATTTGTTTTAGCAAACTAATTTTCAAGGTTAGAAAAAACTAGTATATAAACAATTATTATTTTAGTATTATTCTCACAAAAATTTTCGGACAAAAATATATTTTGCTGACAACATTAAAGTTTTATGCTCATAATGAATTGCGGTAATCTTTTTATTTTAATTGTAATTACAAATCGAGTATCCTGTAAGGGAGAAAGATTGATATTTTAAATTTCAGATATTGCTCGTTCTAAATTGATATTGATTTGAGTTGATTGAGTGTGCTTCAAACTTTTGATTTAGTGATAAAGATTCAATTTCAGTTTTGTGCTCAAGTTGTCATTTGCAAATAAAGTTTATTAAAAAGATTTGTGTTCATTCTTTATATATTATTGTTAGAAGAAACCTTTTGGTCGATTTGGAGTCAGATCAGTAGTTTAATATAAACAAAGTTAAAAACGAGATTTAATTGTAATAACCAACAATATAATGAAAATAGTTTTAACAATGATAAATATGAAATAATGCAACTGAGAAAGTGTAACTTAAATGACATACGAGCACCAAGAAGCTAACAATTGAGAAAACTCTTTTGACAAACACAAATCTCTTGTCAAGTCATTTAACTCAGCTTGAGTTAAAGGCATGGGTTGATTTTCATTCATAAAAATTGTTTTAGATGTGTCGATGTCAGAGTTATCTATACTTAAGGATTATGAAAGGTTAAAATCAGGTGGCTTCGGAATAGGAATTTCCGGACCATGAGGAGGAGGTTTTCTTGCAGAAAGTAGGTTTGGATAAAGCACATGATCATTATTTTTATTGGTCACACCTAAAATCAAACTGATTCTTTTACAATTTCTATCTCCCTAAATATGATTATGATATCTTACCATCTAAATTTGTCATACAGAACTAATAGTCAGTTGAGTGGTCTTTACCATCTCTCCATACTATAGAAACGCCAAAAGGTAAGAAATTCTGTTTTTTATTCCTCCAGCAACGAAGGCTTACTACGCATGTTTTACAACAAATATGAGGCGCAAATAATTTCTCTTGATCTCTCAGTTTTAATTCAAAATAAGCGTAATAACTTTCTTTCACCAAATCTGTGATATTTGACATACAACCTGGTAGAATTACTTGAATTCAAATATAGCAGAATCGGTCATGGTGAGTTTTATACGATTGGTGCATTCTAAAAAAGATTCACTTGAAAAAATAACAAAAGAGAAATGTAGAAAATAAATAAATAAATAACGCAAATCAATTAAAATTATGATCTGTATGATGTATGAAAGAAGTTGAAACAATAGCTATTTTAAAATTCTGCATTATAAGTAATGAATTTAAACAATGATGTCCATAAATAATAATTAATAAATAATTATTATCTGAATCTGAGATTAAAAAAGTAGATTTTAAGAGGTTCTAAGTAACCTTTTGAAAATTCAATTTTCATAATCTCTTGTCAAAATTATACTTGGAAATTTCTATGCGCTTTATGAAAGCCTGTTGCTATTTAATCTTTTTAGTCTAAAACAATAAGAGATTAGGACGAATTAGGATGTCAAGTAAATCATCAGTTATTTCTAAAATTGGATGTGCTTGATACTTTAAGTATTCTTATGACATTTTCCAAAGTAAAACTGAAATATATGACTTTTTTGTTGATCAGTCTTTGTGTGTATATATGTAAGTAGAATAATTTCTAGAGCCAATCAAACAAAACCGTAGGTATATTCGAATTCAGCGTGGAAAACTAAGTAGGAAACCTTAGACCTCTTAAATGGCGCAAACTAGTGTTATGCATTGCGTTGTTTTAACTCTTCAGAAAAATAATTGATGTGTTTAATGTCTGCAAGGTTTTTGTGAAATTAGTTTTGTCGATAAGTGTGAGATTAAAATATTTTCAGTCGATTTGTATGGAGTTTGTAAAAAGTAAAAATTCTGAGAAATTTGTTCTTCTGAGTTTTTTTTGGTAATTTTCAAATCATTGAACAACTGCTGTTTGAAATGTTTAATGTGAGCATTTAAATTTGAATAATAAATATTTTAATTGCGATTTAATTTTATTAAACAAAATTGCGTTTTCCATTAACATGTCTCAACTAATATTGGGGACAAAATTAGTGAAAATATTCTTCGATTGAATAATTATTTAAAAGCAAACGAATCGTCAGAAAAGGCAATATATGTTCTTTTACAACAACATTACGTCGTACAAAGCATTGATAAGCCATAAATTTTGCTAAAATTGGTGGATTGCAGTTGTCGAGAAACTTGTGGAAGTAAAGGACGTGCCAGTTGTTCGGTATTTCGATAAAAACGTTGTATTTTGTCAATTATGACCATCGATGCTGGTTTCATTGAGCCACTGCTGTCCAAAATCATCGATTGTAAATCGATTAGTGTTACACAGAACCTGATTTTCGCAGTTTCATGTTATGTCAGAGGTGGCAGAAAGACCGGTTAGATCTCCCCCTCCAAGGGCCACCCCACCAACGCTACAGTGCCGAAGCCATATTACTGTGCACTCTCTATTAATAAAAACATCAATAGTAATCGATCTCACAAAAGAAGAAATAGGAAATACAAAAATATTTATGATTCTTGCACCCCTAAGAATAATCATGGTAACCACTGTTGCTAAGTTTATTACTACTGATCAGGAAGAAGCTTCAAAAAGGGCAAGAAATCATCTTGGAAAACTGTCTGTCAAACAAAAGGAAGACCTCTGTAGATGGGTTGATGAAGATTGTTCAACGTGTACGTGAATAATTAGGAATTGAGCTATCCATTTCATTTGTCAACAGATTTTCCAAGTTTTCATTAAACTGTAAATTTTTATTTTTTAAAAATTCTAATCATGTCGTAATTGATTGCAATAATGGCGTAATAGATCAAAAAACACAATTAATTTTATAAAACTTGCTTATATTTTTTAATAACTTTTAGAAATTTGAATATTGGTCACTTTTGGTTCTATTCAAAATTAAAACATTTCGAATTGTGTTTTCAAATTATAAATCTTTGTCATACAAAATTTTTATTTTATATTTAATATCTTTAGTTCAAAAACAAACATTTCAATGTAAATTATTTTTAAATTAGTAAGTTTTATAATCGGAAATATTGAGAAAATAATCTTTAATTAATTTATCAATAATCTTCATTTTAATAAAAGTACAAAAAATAATGTGTAAAAATAATTTATTAGAATATAATTTGAAAAAAATAACCTACGTGTATCTGGACTTAATTGTCTTGGACAATACGAAGATATGGGTCTGCATCGGCGAGGGCACGGACAGGTTAGCTAACAGGAAAGATTAGAAATTAAAATTTATAAATAAAAGATAAGTAATATCATTGTAAAAATAATGAATTTGTCGATTTATTAAATTCACTACTTTTACTATAAATAAAAAAATAGATAAACAGTGATCAAACTAGGTTAATCCAAAAGATAGAACAATGTTGGATTAGACTAATTGCAAATTTTAATCAATATAAACATTTGAGCATCACAATAACGGCCAACATTATACGGTAAGTAATTATTAATAATATTAATTGTAAATTTTAAAATAATTAAATGGATTAATTATAATTCATAATTATAATAATAAATGTCTTATAAAAAATTATTTCAATTAATTTAAGCACCGATTTGATTTTTGCTAATTTTTTTCTCGTTCAAAAGATTCTCGTAGCAAACACTGATTTTTTGTTGGGTTAATTCGATCTTTTTGTCGATTTCATCACTCAATTCTTGATAGACTCGCTGTTGTTCGTTGTTGGCGGCATAAACGAACAAATTATACACCATTGCCTGCTTGCATTGGAGTAAAATACAGACGAGAAAATTGTAGAAATCGATTCTTTTTTCATTAGATGGTTCAATTGACTAAATCTAACAAACGATTTCAACAAAAATTTTCATTCTCTTATCCTCATTGTCACTGTCGCCTTCTACATTTAGTTTTTCGTCGAATCATATCTTCTCATAGTCGTTATTGTAAGAAATAAAAGATTCACTTCTTTATATTTTTATAATGATGAATCTTTTATCTCTTAACTATAGAGCCGAATTAAATTAAACGAATTCAACAAACGGAAAGTGGTTTGATGAATTTGTTTAATGTAATGTATAAAGAAGTAATAAAATGAATTAACAACAAAACTGAAACTAATATTTTAGTTTTAACAGACAAAAATATTGTTCGACAAAGAATGACTCACTGGATTATTAAGGAAACGCTAAAGTTAAATTGATCAACAGAGTTGGGGATACTTATCGATAAAATTAGTACGTCTTCAGCTAACTGATAAGATTCTACAGAAATTGTTCAAAATTCTATCGAGGAATTGTACTTGCTTGCCGGCAAGCAACGTTACTTCCTTCGATTAATTCCTTGTTGTCGATGAATATTTGTGATTCGTTAATTATCTTTTGTTTTCGAATTCTTCTCTTGTCG
>MQRK01248975.1:24265-34866 GCA_001938485.1 Girardia tigrina
ACTAATACTTTGCTGCTGTCAATCATGATATCATCATAGTACGCATCTGCAGCTTCCACAATTTTTGGATTCGCCCCGAGCACGTGGTTCATGATGTAGATCATAATTTTTGGTGCCGCGTTCAATCCAAACCCCTGTCGCGTCAGGTACCACGTCCTTTCCTCGTGGTGAATCCTTTGATTGGGCCACAGGTTCGAGTCCACCTTAATTTGAAGATATGCACGCCTTAAATCGATTATCTTGAGCGATGACCTCATCTTCCTCCATCTGCACAGCTTTTCAGCGCACACCCGGGTTTCTGCGGTGTGGCTGGACACGAACTTGTTTAAGTTTCTGTAGTCTATCACAGGTCGCACCTTCCCCTTGGCCGCCTGAACCACTGCCACCAGAGGCAAAATTGCATTTGCTTTGCCGTTAAACGTGATGAGCCACCTGTTTTCTTCAATTCGGACAACTCCTAGCTCACCTAGTCTTCGTACTGCTTGACCGACGCGTATGCGGCCGCTCCCCCAAGTGACTCTGGTGGCTCCTCACCGCTCTTCCACTTCCATAATGCCGTCCATGCGTGGCCATCAAACTCGGCTAAAAAATCAGAATCATCAATCCGCGTGCGTGCCGGTTGCTTCGCTCAGCCCACCGCTATCTGATGTTCGATATATCCAAACTTTGGGGTGCCGCCTCTGCCTGGCAGTCACATGTCCCCAACTTTTTTGATCGCGTCCATGCCGAGAAGTACCCTGGTCTTGACCCGACAACTTCTGGTACCACTAGAACATGGCATTCAATTCGCTTGTCGCTGCACTCAATCGACAGGATCGCTCTGAATTGCACGCCCGCCGCCGACCGGTTGATCATCCGAACAACTTCTTTTACTCGGACCAGCTTTGCCGACAGTACCAACGCCTTCGCTACGACTGAGATGGAACATCCTGCATCGACCATTGCCCTTACAGTCCTTCCACACACGTTAACCTGAAAGAATACAAGTCGCGCGTCACCACAACCAGGCTCCCCACCCGCGCAATAAAGGGGACCGGTATTCGTTTCCCACTCGGTCGGTTTTACGCTGCAGGCACCTCCTTGCAATGTGGCCCACCCGACTGCAGCTGAAGCATCTGCTCTTCCGTCTATTATGAAGACTGTGATTTATCTATATATATATATATATAGTACTAATTTAATTAAATAAATAGAAAGATCAAATGTTGAACATCACAACTGAAAATAAAGATTGTAACAATTTAGTTTTAAATTGAAAATTATTAAATATTATTAATTATTAATTACTTGACTTAAATTTTTGTTTGTTTGTTGGTTTGTCAATCACGCTAAAAGTTTACTATGATCAACTTCTTTTCACTCCTAAGCAATGAGCTTTTTTCTTTACTTCCATTGCATTCATTCATGCTTGCATAAGCTGCCTTTATTGTTAAAGGGAAAAGGCACTTCCTTTACTGATAATCTGTTTTGATATTTGACATAGTTACTTTCAGAAACAACATTTATTTATAAATGAAGAGTAATTGATGCAGATAGTACGGAAAAACAAGTATTGAAAACAAGTAAAATCAAGTGAATTTTTTCAAATTAAGTGTTTTAAAAATTAAAAAACTTTCTAGATTTTAAAAAATTTTTTTACGGGCGGCTTGTCGCCTTTAAACTTTCTAGTATTAATATAATTAAAAAAAAGTATTTATTTCTATATAACTCATATTATCCTAATACTGAATTTATTTTTATAATAATCCTATAAATTAAAATCAAAGCTACTGTCTGATCGATTAATTATACAAATTAAATTGTAGTATTATTTTTTCTTGTGGTTTCAAATTACTTGATGTTGCTTTCTGTCACCGTTTTTAGCAAAAAAATAAGATTAACAACGCCTGATTAGATGTGTAGAATGTAGAAAAGTAATTCCCAAGAAAATAATTATTTTTATTTATTTCTAACTAAATATATGCTTCAGATATTATGCTAGTAAATCCAAAAATGATCTTTCAGAATCGAAATATTATTAACTTCAGTTACACCACACTAATATTAAATCACTTCCTCTGTTTGTATATGTGTAAAAAATCTTTGCAAACGATTTTTAAACCACTTTCCGATGTCCAATTGAGCTGAAATTCATTAACTTTAATGTCAATACATAAATTAATCAGATCATTTACTAGGATTTAAGATTTTAATGTCCGAAATACTTAAACATTAATCGAGGTTGAACAACCATTCCTTGTAAGTAAGTACTTTCATAATTTCAAATTCAAATAACTGAAAACATAAACCTGAGACGAAATAAGTTTCAAGTTTTTTAAAGCTCAATAACATCATCGCAAAGAAATATATTTTGAGTGATCTTGTAAAAAGTATTTTATTTAAAAAGGACGCATAATCTTCAATGGAAACTATTATATATATTTCTTAAGTAATTATAAAATTAATAAAATGCAAACAAACATTAAAGTTATTAATATAAACATTATTCAAACAAATATAAACTGAATTTAAATATTTCTAGTTTTTTTATATATCGTCCCTCTCTGGCATCATTAATATGTTGATTGGATTTTTTGTGCTTTTTATCGGGTTTCAACTTTCATTCACTATGAATGATAACACTATAAAGACGAAGGACAAGTACATCATGGATGCCGAAAGAAAAACGAAAAGAAAAAATTACTGAGATACATGAGCTCTTAGCAAACGATAAGTCCAGAAAATGTGAGTCTCTCTTGATTTTTAAGAAGAAGGAAGGGTTAAAAGTATGCTCGAGCAAGGCTACAGACAAGTATAAAATATGTCTAGTAGTCAGATGGTAACGGGAAGGACAAAAGAAAGAAGATACTAGGATAATTCAAATATATAAACCACTTGAGGAAATATATGTATCTATTTGTGGACCGATTTGAAAGATTTTCTCGAAGTAGAGTTATATATTGGCAATCATCAATCCATATAGCTGAAACATATCGTTGACAGAAATCGCTAAACAGGAAGAACTGAAATCTCGCAAACAATCCAAACGGAATGGATCCTGAGTGAGTCATCAAAAGATGAAGTTTTTGCATCGAAGACAGAATACTAGTGAATATAATTGTCAAGAAGAAAAATGAAGACAGTTTTGGGAGACCTTGATGGTGTTTGGGGATGTTTATTGACAGGAAGTTCTAGCTCAGATACGTTAGAGGAAAGGTAATTCAGAGGAACATGTAACAACTGAAGAAACTCAAGGACACCCTGATTTCTGTAAAGGGAAGATGTAAGAAAAAATAAAAAATAATTAAGGTTTGTAAAGAGAAATAAGTCTGTGATTTAATTATTTTTGTTTGAATTGGTAATTTGCCAGTTTTGTTCATAATTCAAAATACAGGTGGTCTATCTGTTAATTGTTTTATTTAATTCCAGTTTCCTCAAGAACTGAATTTGTGGAAGATATTCACAAGATGCTATGTCATGCTGGTAGCAAGAAAGTTTACAATTATTTAAAAGATGACTTTGATATGAATAATATTAGAGAAACGATAAAGGAAATCATACAAAGCTGTGTAAATTGTTAGAAGAGAAAGACCCTAACAACGAAAACAAAAGAGAAGCACATGAAACAATTTGCAGATGAACCCTTCCAAAAACTATACATGGATTTCTGCGGACCGTTTAAAAGAAATATTAATGGATATCAATACATACTAGCGATAATCGATCAATTTAGCAGATACATAAGTTTAAATGCCGTTGCCCATCAAGACGAGAAAATCGTGAGAAAAGTATTATTAGACAAATGGATTTTGAAATTCGGACCACCAAAAGAAATCCATGTCGACAGAGGAAAAACATTCGAATCAGCACTTTTAAAAGACCCAATGAATAAGTTTAAAGCTGAAATAGTATATTCCAGCCCCTACCATCACAATACCAACTGGATCATGGAGCGACAATTTAGAACACTTAGAGATGCCATAAATATACGAATGAAGGATGAAACTCACAAAGACTGGACGGAAATTTTGCCATAGGTAGAATTGATGTTAAATAGCACAATTCAAGCTACTATATGCATCTCACCAGCGGAAATAATATTTGGCAGGTAGTTAAGACATTGGTGGAAAAATATCAAGGAAGAAAAGGCCAGGAAAGAAAAGAGTAAAAATGTAGTAGAGACAAATCGAACTTTTCAAGTTAGTGACAAGGTGTTGATAAAGAGAGAAAACATAACAAAAGAAGAAGATCGATACAGGGGTCCGGCAACAATAAAGAACCATAGACACGAAAGAAGTTATGAATTGGAATTAGATGGTAGAATTTTGATCAGGAATATAGAATGGCTAAAGCCATTTAAATCGAAGGGGACGTGAGGAATATTTTTGAATTGTGTTTATTGTGTGTTGTTTGGCATGTTGTTTTAGGAGTCACTTTTCTTCGCACCACTCATTTTCTTTACGAACCTGTTCTTCTTCTTGTGGCGTGAAATCCGAGTTGATATTGAAGGTCTTCCTGATATCCTCGGGATTGATATCTTAAATATTTTAAAACGTCGAGTTGTTTAATCAATTATTAAAAGTTTAATAATCACTTTAAAATTAAACTAATATTTCATAAATAATATTTTAATAATAATTTCTTAAAATAAATAAAATTTATTTTAAATTTCAATTATAAATACTTTTTGTAACAATTAAATTATAATTTAAAGTATAAATTATTTTTGTAATGATTAAATTGTATTTTAAATTTGTTTGAATAATAAGACGTTAAAGAATATTATTAAAGATTATCAATCAAGAACGATGACGAGCTACGCAAGTTTTACAGAGAATTGTTGTAATAAATTGTAAATTGTGATAATAATAAATGTAAAGGAAACTCAATTAATGTTCTTAATAAAATGCATGACGGCGCGGAGTAAGAAGCCAATACACGGCATGGTAGCGTGGTACAATGCAAATCCAAATTCGGCGGACGTGATACCGACGTCCACTGTATTTGCACAACGGCGGCGACTGCCGCTACCGATTGACTTTGCCGTACGGTCCCAAAATGATGAAAAAATCGAGGAAACTGGAGGAATACGAGTGGGAGATGAAGTGTTCGTGAAACCGGTGAACGAGTCATGCACGACTCAGTGGAGACGTGCAGTAGTGAGCGGGATTCGCCCACCTAATCAAGTGGAGATCGACGGCATTCCATACTGCGTGTCGCACGTCAGGCATGTGCCCCAGGGCGGGACGACAGAGCGAGCGGAGAAACTTTTAGAGCCGCAAATTGCCTCTTCAATGACGAACGCGGTCTATCTCAGTGACAGTTCAGACAATGAAGACGAACAGCCATGGGATCGAGCAAGGGACGACTGCGAGAGCGACCAGCTACCGGCTGACGAGATAATCAAACCGAGGCCGCAACGAACAGTTGTCCAACCAGCATTTTTTATTTAGTTGTATTATTTCTTAATATTTTAATAAACATCCGGTAAATTATTATAATCATGGTTTTAGATTTCAAAAAATATTTTGGTTATATAAAAATTATATTCCTAGTAATACATTTATATATTATAATAAATGGTCAGCTGTATTGAAGATATTCAGAGGATATTTTTTCTGTTTAATCTTCTAAAATAATAATGAGTATTACCGGATTATGTCTCCATTTTCTCGAATTTCTTTTTCTATTTACTTTAATTAATTCAAAAATATTAGGCAAAAATTAGCAAACTGAAAATTTAATGAAAATTGTTACGTGAAATTAATTAGCTAACTCGTTTTTAAAATTATGCAAGATTATTTTTCCAAGAAAACACTATGCATAAAAATGTTTTTAATTATTAAATTAAATTATTAATTTTGTTAAAGCATAAACTTAAAAAGATATATTTTTTAAAAAAATCGATTAAATAAAAGTTTGTGAAATGAAAATCATTAAACTATTTTTTAAATAAATTTTTTATTTAAATATAATAAAGTATCAATTTTTAAAAATGTATAAAATAATCATGAAACCATAAAATTGATTAAATTGTATAAACTGGAAACTATTGTTCTAATAATTATTGTAAAACGATACATTCTTAAATATTATCAAAGTGTTTCTATGTCAACATACGAAAGATTTTTGGGAGTTGCTCCGCAGGTAATTCAAATTGTGATAATAACAAAGGTGTTGAAAATCATTTTAGTATTCTTAACTTTCAGACTTTTAAGACATAATTCAGTTAGATTATTATTTATTGTTTAAAAAATTAATAACAAAACTCATCCATTAAAAAATATATTTATTGACACTATGGACGGATCTACCGTCATCTTCAGGTCACTAATTAATAATTAATTTACCTGTAAATAAATACAAAATTGATGAGTATGTAATCGATTCCATGAAATCACGCTAATCAACAATTCTCATTGATTATTTATACCTTATTCTGAATGATTTAAAAACTTTTTAAATGCATTGTTAAAAGCAACTTACAATAAATTAAATTTAAAAATTATATCACGATCTCATAAAATTCAAAATATGTTCAATATTTAAATCTATTACACTTTTAAAAATTTATTCTGGAATTGTTTATGAATATGAATGTATTGGGTGCGATGCCACATACATTCGAGAGACTGACCGTCATCTCCGTAAACTAATGCAAGAACATGGTCGAAAAGAGAGTAAGAGTAATATTGCAGAACATAGGAAAAAAGGTAAATTTGATGTTAATATTGATATTTTTAAGATTTGTGTAAGCATTTTGATAGTTATTAGGATAGAGTGTCGTGTGAAGCATTGTGAATTAGGTCACGTTACTTTAAAATCAATGTTCAATCAGCAGAGTCAACCAGCTTATTATGAATTTTTGATTAGCATGATTTCATGCAATTGATTATATAATCATCATTTTTGTTTTATATTCCGGTGACTTAATTATTAATCAGTAACCTGAAGATGACGGTTGAATTGTCGAAAACTTGTCGATTTTTGTGCCCTGGTGGAGCAGCAGCCCTGTATTAGCACCCGCAGGCTGTCCGAAAAGCTCGGCTATTGTCAAAGCACTATTGTTTGTAATATGCATAACAAGGATTTTGTAAATTAAAATTTACTCCTGGTTCCCCACGAATTGACAAATATTCAAGCCTAATTTCGAATTCATATTTGGGTGAACTACTCAATAACCCTAGGGACAGCTGTTTTGGAGCGAATTATTACAAGAGATAAAAAGGGGAAATTCCTTCATAATTCTAGTAGTGATAATCAATGGCTTCAGCATGATCAGCCAACTAAACAGATTGTTCTTCAAGGTTGAATCTAAAAGAAGGGGATGTTGTTTGTTTGGTGGAATTATTAGGGACCTGAGGACTGGGAATTTGTTACTGATGGTCGATTCATCGATGGTAACCAATCGATGTTGAATCAATTATTGATGCTGAACAACTACAGCAAGTTCGTGATGCTTTGAGCACTCGCGACCCACAATTGTTGAATTTCTATAGAGCAATCACACAGCGTAACAATGTTCCAGCTCATACATCACGAAGGGTGAAGCAGATAATTCAGGAACTGCAAGGTATTTAAGTCATTCCCCACCCAACATAAAGCCCGGACCTTGCCCTTTCTGACTATCATCTGTTTAGGTATCTCTCATCTTTTTTGCTAGGGAGACACTTTAGTTCAGAAGAAAACGTCAAAACTGGAATCACGAAATTTTTTGCCTCCAGGACACCTGCATGGTATCGCCATGAGATTGAGCAATAAGCAAAAAATTTGCTTCGAGTAATGGAAAATGATGGACTTGATTTCGAGGAATAATATGAACAGTGTCATAAAAATATGTGTAAATACAATAATCTGCTGCTGTTAGACCTTTTTTTCAATAATGTCGTAATAAGACACGAATTACTGTTTTTTTTATTCAATCATTCCAAAATATAAAATACAGTGGAATGAAGTTAAAAGATTTAACTTTTAAAGTGTAATTTAATTCACCTTATTTATGGGCTTTAAAATGATACCAAATGTTGCACATATATGTTAAACTTAAATGATCTGGTAAAACAAAAACTTTAATTCACTAAAAAACATGAATAACTTTTGACTCAACTTGGTATTCAATACAATAATTTACAATTATATAATTATTATATAACTAGCGCTCTCGGCCCGCTTCGCGGCCCTCTCTTGCCGGGGGTTCAATTTTTTTTATATTATAAAAGCCCAAGTAACTCACTGCCTGCCTCACTGCCTCACTAACGCTGTAAGGTAAATTTTTGAAATGATTTTATAATCAATAAAGAAATAAATAAATTAATAAATAAATATATTAATATACAATCATTTCTAACTCAATCATAATTAGAGAGAAGAACTGATTGGAATACATATATTAAATTTATAAAGTTATATAACAGAATTGCCGCAATTAACGTAATTAATTCAATAAAATAAAAGAATGAAATTAATGAAACGTAATTTTGATTAAAAAAAAAATTTTGCGCGTAAAAGTGTGTGTCGTCTGTGCAGTGTATCGGTTATTTATAGTGTGCCGGATATATATACTACCCGACACACTCGGGTTTTTTTATCTCGCTTGATTACGTCAGCGTTAGTGAAGCAGTGAGTGACTTGGGCTTTAATAATATATATTATTTACATTGATTAACAAAACACAGCAGACTTATTCTTTAATAAAAAGCTTAGAATGACTTATTGATAAGATTACATATTTATAGGTTATTTTGAAAATGGAAAATTTATTATGCGACTAATATATATTATTTTTGATCAAATTAAATAAATATAAATGCGTAAATACAACCATCTATACCCGAGAAGACGTTCTCTTCCATCACTAAAATAAATGGATGACTTGTTATTAAGTATGGATATCCATGCTTAATCGTCTTTAGATCGGGAAAATTAGAAATTTTTAATAAATATTATAAAAAGAAATGGATTTTAAAAAACAAATTTTAATTTTATTATTTTATCAACTTTATAATGATATATAAAAAATAAGAAAAAGATTTTTCGTAAATTAATACGGAAAAGAATATTCTCAATTTGATTAATCAAACTAATGTTTCACGATAATTTAATTGAATATTTTTCAAACTTATATTTTATCAAATTATCGAAAGTTAATTTTATTCAAAATAGGAAAACAAAACTATTTTATAAAAATCTGTTGATTGAATTTTTTGTCTAGAAAAACCACATGGAATTATTAAACATTTATTAAATTTTTAAACAAACTTGAAATTGAGAAAATAATCAATATATAAACAATTTAATTTTTATTCAAATAGATTTTATAGAAAACAATATTGCAATTTATATAAAAAGAAATGTTTTTGTTTGGTCGAATCAATTTTTTCCATTCCTTTTATTAGCTTACTTTCTATACATATACAGTCGTGGCCATAATTCACCGGCCACCCTTGCATTTTAAAGCAAATTAATATCTACGTGTGTGTGTAAGTGCATGTAAATAATGTTTTTAACCAACATCCAATAAGAATATAGCTTTAGTAGCATACCCTCTACACTATTATGATATATAAAAGTATTTGTGACTATTCCAACATGACTGGCAACCAACTTTTACCCACTATGAGGGTACAAATCGTCGCTTTACATTACACAGGAGTTTCGAACCGTTCAATTACCCTGAAATTCAATATTAGCCGCCATGCAGTAGCCGATACTCTCCGTCTTCATCAAGCCACCGGCGCTTTTGCCTATACGAAACGCAGTGGAGAGCCGTGTATCACAAGCAAGGTGACCGATCGAGCCATTTTGAGATCCTGTAAGACCAACCCATTTGCTGGTTCCCGCGCAATACAAGCTGATATTCCAGCTAACATTGATAAATTGTTTAACGCACGAACCATTCGTTGACGTCTGGTTGAAGGAAGCTTTCGATCGTAAAAGCCTGCCAAGAAACCGCGTTTATCGTCGAAGAAGGATCCACACGGTGCGCTGGCCGCCTGGTCACCGCTTTAGGCCACAGTACACTGTTCCCACTGTGTGAAGTGTGCCTAAAGTTATGATTTGGGGCGCAATTTCTGCCAGAGTACTCTGCGGTCTTTGCTTCTGTCCCAAGGGAACTACAATCACTTTGCCTGTGTACAACGGCCTTCTTTGCGATAAGGTACAACGCTTCGTTCAAATGCGTCAGAGCAATTATTTCCAACATGATGGAGCTTCAATCGAGAATAAACAAAGCCTGGTTGGAAGCAAACGAGATCAACGTTCTGAGTCCATGGCCTTGCAACTCACGTGATTTATCGCCGATTGAAAATTGTTGGAGAATAGTGAAAGAAAAGGTTGATAAGCTTGTACCAACATCATATGGTGACCTACTTGACGTGATTAAACGTGTTTTGGTAAAGGAGATCAGCCTCAAACTCACTGACAATCTAATCGCGTCAATGCCACACCGATTGGCAGGAGAGATTAATGCAAAAGGTGACCATACAAAGTACTAGTGGAAGGGTCTGCGTATTGGGTCCTCTACTATTCAACCTTGTCTTTGATCATGCAATTAAGACCGCGATCAAAGAAGGACTATCAGGTGGTGTGAAACTAAAATACAATGGGGAAGAGCTGACCGTGAA
>MQRK01248976.1:9325-20306 GCA_001938485.1 Girardia tigrina
ATCAATCGTTCATAAACGATTTATCGAGCATTCTGCCAGGGACACCGCATTATTTAATCCAGGATAATGCGAGAATCCATTTCAATACTGTCTCCAATCATGAAATGGTCAATTTGCCGCCATATTCTTCATTCCTCAATCCAATTGAGGCGTTTTTCGCAAAAATGAAGCGGGAAGCCAGGACAGCAATAACAAACCATCCAGGCCTCCTGACACTAAGCCATCACCAAAGGCTGGTCGTTTTGCAGGAGAAAATCGAGGCTGTGGCAGCAAATGAAAGCAACAAAGATATGCCCAATTACTTTCATCATCCGAAGAAATTCTTTGTTGACTGCATTCTGAAGAACGATATCCACGGTGATTGAATGCAGAAACATCTTAATTTTTGTAATAAATGTTCTGCAAATAAATATTATAAAAAATCTTAATGTTTTAAATTTAACAAATTAATTTATCAGCCTAATTAAGAAAAAATCAGAATCCGCCATTTTTTCTTAAATGCTGGTTAACTACAGTTAACCGCATAACACTGTAAAAAGTTAGAAATTTCTAACCCAGTCTATTAACAACCTCACAATTTGAATGCAAACATTTATTTACAACACAAACAGATTCTTCACAACAATTTTCAGAGGTCATCTTTCTTTGATTGATATAGTTTATAATTACATATTCAAATATGAAAAAAAATCAATAAATTGGAAATTTTGAATATTACATTTTAATTTTTCATAATTTTATTGGATGAAAAGATATTACGTAATTTTTTAAATAAACATTAATTTTTAAAATATATTAAATTTAATAAGTTAAAATCATTTACTGCAAATATTATTAAAATTCATAATTATCAAACTTTAATTAATTAGTACTTAAAATTAATATCATTAAATTAATTTCATTAGATTCAAATAATCAATCAAATAACATATCAATCCCATCTGAGTAGGAGAGTCACAAATCTAAACAGCATACAAACAACAAACTTATAACATTCCAAATTATCCCTCACATATTCGTCGTTGCCATCGTCCTTGATCATTAAAATATATCGAAATCAATTTTAAATGTCGTACGCGGACTACCACTATAAGGAAAATTCCTGCGTAGGTGGATATCTCTGACTTCGGGGAATCTAAACCATTCATTTGGCAATAGGGGCTTGTCATTAACTCGGAAAAATATATTTCGGATTGTATTCACAAATTTTTGATCCCCTTTATTGATAAAAACACTAAAACCTCTGAATTGCTCTCCCACTTCTAAGAAACGTGTGCTCTTTACTCAAACGTGTACTGCGGCATGGTCCACTCAGTGTCAAAAAATGACCCTCTAACGACCCTCTATATTTGCAATATTTTAATATGCATTCATATATTATTGCCAGCATTTGTATTATAAATATATGTTGTAAACGAATTACTGCATTTTATCTTAATCCATTGAGTTCGCCGTTTACCTGGCTCCACAAAACGCGACTTTCATTATTAAACCGTATAATTAAACCTTGGCGACCTAAACAAATCCAAATCGATCAACCTGTAAAATCATCAGCCCGATCAGCACATCTCTTCCATTAGATAGTACGTTGAATGTCGATTCGATTAAATTAAATATGAATATCGTTCGGGTGCACCTCTAAAGGTATGCGAGCCTGAATTCTCAGTTTTAATTCACCCCAATATTTAATGTTCAGAGAAAAACTGATAGGATTTTTATTAATAAAGCTGATACACTTTAGATTTAAACAAATTAGTGTTGACAGACAATACGCAGTTATGTGGCTGCAGGTTTGTAGCTCTGTTTCGGGGTCTTTTAGTCTTAGAGGAATTATAGAAAATCTGTTCCTATCGTGGTTGACGCTGAAATTAAGATGGAACTTAAACAACCACATTAAGACTACTGAACGAGTTTCTGGTGTCATCGGACGGAGAAATTTCAAATTAGAATCGAAAAAACTGAGAGAAAACTAACGAATATTTACGCCCTACAGATTTGCGATAGGTGAATTAGATGTTTACTGTGTATAATTTATTATGTTTCATTACTATTGATTTTATTTTAATTAGAATTTATACCTAAAACTAATTTTCATTATTTTTCATAATATAAACATAATTAAATTAGTAAAAAAAATCAACTTTAATTCCTGAGAAGTGGCGACAGGATCAAGAAATATTGTAGATGCGAGAGATTCGCTACTCTCCATCTGTGAGCTGCTGATCGACAAGAGATCCCGCCCACTGACCTGGCAAAATTTGGTCAATACAAACACACACAAAAACTAAAGTTATATATATTCACGTAACTTAAAATAACCTATTTTGTTTTCTTACCAGTATATTTTAAACAAGCATAAATTAAGGAAAATATTCTTTTTTGTTGAAGCAATATTAAAGTGCATTCATAATAAAAAAATCGACTAAATTTCAAATTTTTTCAAATATTTTATGACACTTCGATTTTCAAAGCTAAAAAAACAATGAAAAAACTTTCATTAAGCTTTTGTATAAAAAATAATTAAATCAAGCAAATCATGACTCATTCAGTCCCGAGAAAAAACTATACTATGGAGTTTAAACTTAAAATTCTAGAAGAATTTCATTCTTCTAACCAATCGTTGACTGAGTTTTGTCGTGGAAAAATGCTTGATTTAAGAATGGTTAAACGTTAGAGGGCCAATGATATTAAATTTAGAGATTCAGCAATGCATGGAAGAACATCTAGAATCGAGCATGGCGGGAGAAAAGTCCTCCTTCCTATGTTTGAAGATATATTGGTTAAGTGGATAAATACAAAGTTAGTTACTTAAGATTATTTAAGAGAAGAAATTAACAACTACATTGAATAGAGAGTGAATAAAAATATATATTTTTAAAATAATATCACGTTTTATTTTCTTTTTAATCGAAGAATATATCAATCACCATCTAGATACCTCAACATAAATATAAAAAAATAGAATGTCTAATGATTTCATAAATTTTAAAATTAAAGTATCATTTTGTTTTGAGACAAAATGTGACTATCGAAATCTCAATGTAATTTAAAATCGGTTAAGTTGAAATAAATAAAATGTTATTATAATTATAATTTTTTGAAAATGTATTTTAATTGAAATGAAAATGTACGTTAAAATGTTAATTAAAAGGTGAAGTTTGAAATGAAAATGTCAATAAAAAGGAAATTTAATAAAAGATGAAATTTTGTATCATGATTATGGCGAATTCTAAATTCGCACCCAGTAAATTCGTATAGAGTGAGTTCATTTTCATTTTCGGGTTTGGGGTTTCTTTTGCACCCCCACTTTATTTTAAGATTTTTAAAAATTATATAATACTTACTTTATGATTCTGGAATATCTTTGAAAAAAAATCTTCCCGAGCTAAGAAAAATAGGTTTTAAAAATGACTTAAAATTTAAAAAAACGCCTTACCTATAAATATTTAACATTGTTCATTTAAACAAAATAATTATTTTGTCATTAAAATTATTATTTAAATATGTTAATATTAAAATATAAGTTTTTTATATAATTTATTTTTTATATAATATAACATTGATTTTATGATTTTAGTGAAAATTTTTATGAAATAATCAATAAAGTACTATTTTATTTGATAAATGATGACTTTTATCACTTATTCATTAATAATTTTGCTACAAAATTTTATATTAAATAACATAAAATTAAAATACATATAATTTAATATAACACCGATTTCAGGATTTCTACATGGATTTTAGTGAAAATTTTTATTAAATAATCAATAAAGTACTATTTTATTTGATAAGTACTATTTGATAAATGATGACTTTTATACATGGTTCGAGAACGATGAGTTCGTCTTTTAGAGTAGCATCTTGTAGAATATATCATGGAAAAGGACCGACGACTTTATAGCTTAAGAACTATGTACGTCAGAAAAATGGGATATGAGCTTGCTGTACGTAACAACATACTTTCAGAACAAGGCCGTTTCAATGCAGACATAAAAATGGCTGGTTGGGATTGGCTTGACCATTTTCGTAGACACCATCAAGAATTGTCTTTGAGAACTCGGGAGCCAACGTCTGTAGCACGTGCTATTGGATTCAACAAAGACAAAGTTATTAAGTTCTTCAGTCTCATGAAAAATTATTATGAGCACGAGAATATTTCACCATCAAGGATTTATAATGTTCATGAGACGAGGATGACTAATGTTCAAGATTGACCATCAAAAGTTTTCTCTGCGTGATGTAAACGAAAAGTAGGCTGCATAAAAAGTGGTGAGAGAGGTGCTAATGGGACCATTGTGTATGCTATGAGCGCTGCTGTTCATTTTTGCCTTCTTATACCTTAACAAAGACAGATTTCTATGTTGTTAGACAAGTGTCTCCCTGAGAGTTTGTTTCCATACCAGGAGTGTGACTGGATCGATTCCACACAATTTATGCTTTACCTAAATCATTTTTGTCATCATGCTAAATCGACTTTCCAGCAAAAGGTTTTTTGACTCTCGATGGCATCACAGCGACAAAGCAATAGAAGCTGTGCATTTTGTAAAAACAAATAAAAACATTAAACTGCCACTTCGAGATCCTATTGTAACCATAGAATGCAGCCTCTTGACGTGTCACACTTTGAATCATTCAAGTGTCAATATTATCGCAATGTAGAAAACGTGCTGAGAGCTTATCCAGGTCAAGTAGTGACCATTTATCAAATTGCCCATATCACTATCTTTTGGTAAATCACTGACTGATTCCACCGCTACCGATTGTTTAGAGTTGTTGGAGCGTTCAAAAAAATTTTGAATCTTATAAAATTATTAATTAAACAATTGCATTCCGTAAAATATTGTTATAAATATGTTAAAATAGATTTTCAGAAATTTAATGTAAAAAATTAATTTATGTAAGAAATAAAATAAATTTTACGGTAGATTTATTAAAAGATTTATATAAAGAATTATTATAATGTAAAAAAGTTAATTTCAAATTCGATGAAAATATTTATTTGAAATAAAATAAAAAGTAATATAAAGATTGATAATTTATTTTCCAAATGAAAATAAACTAAACTAATTTTTGTAACTTTTAAATCAAAGTAAATTAAAATTGTAATTATATTTTTTTTGGTAATTGTAATTTGAATTAAAAAAATAATTGTAAAACAATTAAATCGACTTAAATGAAAAATTCGATTTTAATTTTATTTTGGAAAATGTAATTGAGAAAAAAGTAAATTTATATGTACCATAAAATTGAAAATTAATAAAAGACGCAACAAAATCTTTGTGACAAAATTTTAATTCACTTTATAATTCTTATTAAAAAATATGGAATTTTAATTTGTAAAAAAATATTCTAACAATATTTATATTTATATCTATTTTTATTTATAATGGTTGTGTAAAAAGAAAGTGCAAAAATACTCAAAAATATTTGAATAAAAAAAACTCAATTTGTGATATAAATAAATTTTTGTGTTCATTATAATGTCTTTTGATCAAGAACCCAATAAGTCAATGGTATATTTCCCTTTAACGATTCAATATTCACTGGAAAATTTTTTTTCTCAATCGTCTTCATATTATTACTATTACTGCAATTATTCACAATTTTATTCGCTATATTGGAAACATTAGTGCACCAACTGCTCACACTCGCGCCGCTCTCCTGACTCGACCATATGTTTCTAATGTATTAAGTTGTTGTATAAGTTACCGCCATTTTTTAAACATTTATTTTCAAAGAAATCAAAGATTTTTAACGACCAAAATAATGACTCAATCAATTATATATTTAATGAAATCATAAAATTTAAACAGCAAAAATAATAACACTTCAATCAATTACGTACTCTCCTTCCTTGTTTACTACTTCTTCCCATCTGTCCACCAGTTTGTTGATTCCATTTCACCAGAAATCCTTAGGTCAAATCTCGAAGAAGTTGTTGAGTCAATTCTCAAGATGATCCTGATTTTCGAAGCTAAGACCCCTCAATGACTCGATGCAATTGGGCTTTATAGAGTGCTTCATCGGGTGCAGGTCTTTCTTGATCCTGGGCTTAGGCTTCTCTCCAGGACTCACCCACTCTTTCCTTTGCTTCATATTCCCATAGAGACAACATTTCTCGCCTCCAGTGACGATTCTATATAAGAAACGTTGCTTGTAGCCATGGGTTCCTTTGTGTCGATCGAGATTTTGAGCAGCAATGGAGTCGCTTATCCTTCTGTTTTTGGGTGAGTTCGTGCGGGACCCAAGCTCCAAGCTTTTGAGTGAAACCCATCAACTGAAGGTGGCGTGAAATTGTCTCAAAATCACAATTTATCTTTTCGGCCACTTCTCTGTATGTCCGGCGGCCATCTTTCTTCAAAGGATCCCCGAGTTGGTCCTCGTCCATCTCGACTGGTCTTTCGAAACGAGGAGTGTCGTTGAGGTCGAAATTATCGTGTTTGAACCTGGCAAACCAATCCCGAGTAGTTCTCTCAGCTATAGCGTCCTCTCCATACACGGCACAAATATCTCTGGTAGCTTCACTCGCCATGTTAGTTTTTAATAAGAATTTCACAATAACTTCGTTTCCCAAAATATAATTAATAATTAAAACAAATATATAAAAAATGCGAGAATTAATGATGAATAATTGGAACCACATTTAATTAATTTTATATAAATTAATATTTATTTTAATAATTATAATTTTGAATAATAATTTACTTCTACTAATATTCTTCCTAACAAATGTTTACTGTATTATTTATTTACTTGAAAAAAGTCTTGAAAAAAATTTTTTTCTCGAAAATCCGTGTAGAAATCCTGAAATCGGTGTTATATTAAATTATATGTATTTTAATTTTATGTTATTTAATATAAAATTTTGTAGCAAAATTATTAGTGAATAAGTGATAAAAGTCATCATTTATCAAATAAAATAGTACTTTATTGATTATTAAATAAAAATTTTCACTAAAATCATAAAATCAATGTTATATTATATAAAAAATAAATTATATAAAAAACTTATATTTTAATATTAACATATTTAAATAATAATTTTAATGACGAAATAATTATTTTGTTTAAATGAACAATGTTAAATATTTATAGGTAAGGCCTTTTTTTAAATTTTAAGTCATTTTTAAAACCTATTTTTCTTAGCTCGGGAAGATTTTTTTTCAAAGATATTCTAGAATCATAAAGTAAGTATTATATAATTTTTAAAAATCTTAAAATAAAGTGGGGGTGCAAAAGAAACCCCAGCCATTATTCCATTCGAACTATGATGGTATGGACTTGAGAAAATTATCTTAATCAACCGAGATTTTGCAAATTCCATAAATGCCCGCAATTCGAATACTTTTCCATGGTCCACGTGGATACATGCAGGAGCTCCAAACCTAAATATCCATTGGCGTATTTTTGTCATCTTGTCTTGGTTATTTACTGCTGTGAGACTAACATACCTACTAAATCTGTCTATTATACCCAAAATATATTTTTTCCATTTATGACTGGCATAGGTCCACAATAATCCATGTAAATATCGTCAAATGGTCGCTTTGAAATCAAGTTCATTGTGTTTTCTTTTGTTATTCCCGTATAAGTTTTAGATGTTTGACCCACTGCACATGCTCGTACTATTCTTTCAACGTTTTTACTAAACTCATCCATGTAATATTCTTCTCTCATGAATGTGTACGTTTTATTTACTCCCGCATGACACAGAAATTTATGGAAAAATAAAATACAATCGTTCCTTGTTTCTTTCGGAATCCAAATCGTGTTATCAAAAGTTCTTATACATCTATCGCTTTGCTTAAATTCTGTCCCCTTTCCTTCTTCTATTTGTTTCATTATTTAACAGATTTTTTTTACTATTTTGTTGCCATGGAATTGACAATGGTCCTCATTCATCGTTAGCATTTGTTGTGTTCCCTCCTTCTCAAGACATCTTCGTTGACTCTGAGCCCCCATCCGTTTTTAGAGTTCAACGGCAACTCTATCATAAAATTCACTCATCTTAATCCTCTTGGGAACAGACGCGTCTCCTTCGTCACATCAACACGTTGTGTATACGTTGGAGCGCTTTCGGGTTCTCTACCAGTACCGAGGATGACCTGACTGGTAGCTCAGCTTCTGGAGGGGATGCGAGGGATGAATAATAATTCTTGCAATTTCTCAAATTCATTTTCATTTATTCACATCGGCAAGAGCAACTTAGAGAAACAAGCGTGGGTCAGATCACGTGCCCCTGTGCATGCTATGGTCTGCCTGCACGGTCTATCAAAATCTCCTTGTACCGATCACATTAAAGACTTTTACGTACATGTACTCATAATGTTCTATTATTATTTTATTATCATATTACGCTCGTGTCTCCCAATAACTCTTAAGTTTTTAATGATATTTCATTTTGGATCTTTTCTCGATATTTCACACGGGTTCATGGTATGTGTAGAAATAAATACTCGAATTAGATAAACCAAATGTCAACAAAGGAGTATTTATTTCTACTTACAAAAGTAATTATGGGCAATTAATTGCTAACGTTTAACTACAATATCACGAATAAAAAAAACTAGAGAACGGGAGACAATAATAAATAGAAATTACTCGGTCAATGAATATCGAAATATGATCGGTTAGAATTTATTGTCATGAGATTCGATTGTGAGGAAGAATTTCAATAAATAGGTAGTTCGTATTTGGATCATCCAAATAGTCTAAGAATGACGAAAATGACAAAATAGTTTTCCCGGAGTTGATCGGCAAGGTCTGAATTATTCTTATGGATAACTGGTTTGGATTGTTGAACGACAAGTAATGGCTTTGACTGATTGAAGTTGCACGGATAAAATCCTGATAATTATTCGACAAGGTATTTGGATCGACGATGTCGCATTAACTGAGTCCTACGACTAATATTTTTTAACTTCATTTTTGTCGATTATTGAAATCAATTTCATCGATTGCATGTTTTTTATATATATTATTTTGTATATATATATAATTTTATATACAATTTATTATACATAATTCACATATAATAATTTATATATAATAATTGTCTGGGTCACTACAGTATGTTTACTTTATTATTTTTTCCTATTCTAACTATTCTCGTATTGATACCTCTCATTGATTCGCCGGAGCATTAACACTTGCATTCAATGATAATAATAATAGTTTACTATCGAAATAATCGTTTCTCGACATCTTTCATAGCCCAATTTACTTATCACGACTTCTGTTAATTCAAATATCTCGAGATTAATGTCACACATCCGAAATGACTTGATGTTTTTATTTATCATGCAGTTCAAAAAAATTATTTACGACTTAGTTTTTTGAATTTCACATTATAACTTGGTTGAGAACTAATTATGTTCGACTTATGTTTCGCGATCACAAGTAGAATCTCGAGGAGAACCACTACTCATTCCCTCACAATCCTTACCTCTTGTCACTTTCATTTATAAGCCACATCTCGTCTTTCTTCATAATCGTTTGTTCATTTATAGAGGGGGTAGGATTTTAAACTTATTATTCATAGTTATACAATTGTAAGATACTGATAAACAAAATCATTGAGGAAACCATAAAGGTTGCACACTCGAGAATTTCTTCATAAAAGTTTTATCAAAAATTCTGAAATGTTGTTGGTGCAGCTGCAATGCCAAACGGCATTCTTGTGAAGCCATACTGTCCCATTTTAGTTGAAAATGCTGTTTTCAACTTTGAAGAATCTTTTGAAGAATTTCTTTGAAGAATTTTTTTGATAGTAGGCATTTCCCAGGTCAATGGAACTGAACTATTTCATTCCTCTTAATGAATCTAACATTTCCTCGATGTTTGGTATGGGAAAGGCCGGCTTCTCTGTCACTTGATTCAACAACCTGAAATCCAAACATAAACGAATTTCCATATTTTCTTTATTCCAAACACACACCATCGGTGTTTTCCACGGTGATAAGCATTTCTCTATTATCTCGTGTCGTTCCAAATTACGAACAGCATCATCTATATGACTTTCTAAATGAGTTGGTTGTCTACGCGGTTTCCGTAGAATTGGTTGTCCTGATGTCTTAATTCGATGTTTTACTAGTGATGTCTTACCAATGTCCTATCCTCCAGCCTTAAAAATATTTTAAAATTTCTTAATAGATGTGTATAGTTTGCTATCCTCATTTAAAATTTTTTTTGCATATAAAATTCTCATTTCATCTGTATATTTCAACTTATCCAGATACGGATTTAAAGCGTATACTTCTCTATCGGTTTCAAGTATATTTTTATCGTTTTCATTAATCACCTCTAAATTAATCTCAATTCCAACCCGATAGGTCTTATCAAGGTTATTCCAAAAATAATTGATGGGAACACTATTTCTGAAACATAAAATAACTGATTCACTTTCTTATTTCTCCATACTATTATAATATTACATGTACATATTATTTTCATTCCACTTCTGTTGACACAAACAACTGACAATATAACATTCCTGTTTATCCTAACCTGAAATTTTTCAGTAATTTTTTTGTCCAGTACATTAGTACGAGCACCAGTGTCCAATAAACAATTCATCTCTATTCCATCCATCCTAGCTTTAATACTGGGTCTTCCATTAAACGCCGACTGGTCTAGTTTCTCACTCGAATAAATTTCAAATTTAAATATCGTACGCTCTTGAGCTATGTTATCTTTAAAATTCTCCCTATTGGGTATTATTTCTTTATAATAATTAATATTATTAAAACTACATATACTATAATTATTATGCAATATATTATCATTTAAATTATTATAATTAAAATTATATTTACAGTTACTAATATTACAAATGCTTGGATCCAAACATTCTTACTTTTTAATCAATAAAGAAATGATTGTATATTAATAAATAAATATTAGACTGATATTAGAATGAATGCGATTTTTGTAACCGTAATTTCTTAAATATCATTTTGTCTCGAGATATGATTTTCAA
>MQRK01248982.1:4782-33737 GCA_001938485.1 Girardia tigrina
AAAAAATTGTCTCGTGTTGTCATTTAATAGTAATCGAATTTAATTTGACGTTTTAAACTCATAGTCTCTTAATAAATTCATTACCTTAGGAAGGTTCGCAATTAACCGAATTGTAAATCTTCCTTTTCTGTTGAAACTTACGGAGATCGAAATTCACGTCGACCCCCACGTTTCCAACAGTATAAACGTTCGCGTGTGATTTGATAGTTACGAAATATATTTAGATTTTAGATTATCTCTGTTATAATACCAGAATCATCACTTAAATGGGGAGGCATGTTACATATTTTTTCAGTCACCTCAAATATATCAACAGCAAAGAGTGTAGCGTGACCTTAAAACATATTTTAACCATAGCGGCCATCATACTAGAAATGTGCCCCCGTTTTTTATGTATTCTTGTCATTTTCTTTCATAGGGATAAAGATTATTTTAAGTCTATCCGAAAAGTTGTTTACAAAAAATTGTTTAGATATTAATTTTTTAAATTATAAATTTAATGTTAAAATAAATTAGTTTCAAGCAGGATTGCCTAAATCTCATCATAAAAATTTCGAAAATGGTTATTTTGAGAAATATTTTCTGTATTAATTTAATTTATGGTGTCTGGAAAGCCCGAATATCGTAAGTAAAGAACAAGTTGTTTTTATCAAAATAAACTGATACTGACAGTAAAGGCATATTTGAGAATTGTGCCGGATTATCTTGACACAAGGTAATTTCAAATATAGACAACCGCAAGACAAGAAAAGTATTCTAACACTCAGGAGTCACTGTACTTCCAGGTTTTTGGTTAATAATCTAATTTTCAGTAAAATTTTTATAAACAATTTTCTTTCAGATTGACAATTAATAAACCCATTGAAAATATATTTTCTGGGATGCTGAATATATTTAGTTCCGATAATTTTAATATCAACAAATAAATTTATGTACGAACAAACAGAAAACAACAGTTCCTTTGTTCTTATGAAAAAATACGCACAAAATAAGGCAATAAATAGATTTATAATTTCTGTAAAGGATTCATAAATTTTAAGTCGAAAAACGAAAAAAGTTCAACAAATTATAAAATTTGTTTAAACTAATCAACTAAAGTTGATTAATTTAATACTTAAACAAGTCGGTTCAAAGTTCTTCAATAAAGAAATTCTATTATTTCTTTATGCTAATACTTTATGGATGCGGACCTTGAGGAAATAATAAATTTGAAGTAGGATCTCGTTATTTTTTAATAATATTTTGGCTGTACTGCAATTGTCATTACTGCGGTTTTCACATATAAATTAGAATAATTTTATGAAATTGAAAAATTTTAAACATTATTAATACTTGAAATATTATTATTATTTCAATTTATTTCAATCAAATTTATTATTATTTTAAATATAATTATTTAATGAAATTTATTATTAATACTGAGTTTTGTGAACGCTTATTCGATATTGTTGAAAAATCATTTTATTAAAGCTTTTTTAAGAAATTCATTTTTGTACATGTTTAGGAATATTATTCATCGTCAGCAATTATATTAATGTTTCAATGTTATTTTTATTTTGTCAAAGTAACATTTTATTTATTTATTTTAAGATGCTATTAGACAATAATGACAAAAATTTGAAAAATTTTAGGTGTAGATTCGTAGTGGCTCAAGTAAAAATAAAAATATGACAATATATAAAATATTATAAGCAGACCGGGGAAAATATTAAAAACATATTTTTAAATTTCTTTAAGTAACCTAATCTTTAAGAAAAATATCTATATTGATTGCGCAATAGATAACTTCTCTGATTTCTTTTAGAAAATATTTGTACCACAATTTCAGATGGAAATAAATATTTAAAAATTTATTACACATTTTCAAGGTATATGTGATGTGTGAAGCATTGATGATTAAATATGTATTTTAATTCTGAAATCATTGTGCAAACACCATCTTCAACTTTATTACAAGTTTTTTATGATTTCAAAATTACATAATGATATATAAATGCAAATATATAACTGTTAGTTTAGTCTGATAATGACAGTTAATCTGTTGAAATAAAATAACAATAAATTATGTCGAAAGTTGTTTTCGAAACAATTTATCATCATTGTTTAAATATTGACAATCTAATATGTTAGATTTTATTTTATTTAATAATAGAAATTACATTATTGTTTATGAAACATTATTTGTTTATTATTTCAGTGATGAGATATGGAATGATTTACAATATCCTTGCTCGATTACCTACATGTCACCATTTGCTGCTGGTTTTCGCTTTCGATACCAGTCAGAAATCGATAAAAAGTCATACTCGTTATTGAAAACTGAAGGCAACAAAGCGCCAGTTGTAAAAGTGGGAGCAATTTTGCAATTTAGCTTTTTTCTTATAAAATAAATTTTTAAAAATAATTTTAATTTAATTTAATTTCTTTTTAGTGAATATTGATTTAAAATTTAGTTCTTTTTTTTCATATAATTTTGAACTTAATTATTAAAGTAATTTTTTTTATTAATCATTTTTTTGCGTTTTATTAATGGTTATTATTGTTAATTGTTATTATTATTGTTTACTATTGCATAATAATTATTCATATTGTTAGTTGCATTTAAATCGTCTTCGATATTCGAATTAGAATTCGCAATGATCAAAATTTTTATTAGAACAAATTAATAATTTTTGTTACAAACAAATTTTAACTGCGTTCTCAAAATCGATTCGCGGACATTTTAATTCTCAGATTTTGATTAAATTTTTAAAAACTCAAACTTAAATAATCATGCCAAAACAATTTTTGGTGTACAAGCTTTTATAATTTGTCATATGTTTGCGGTTCTGTATCTATTTCACCCACTTCCCACATTTTTTCACTGAATTATCAAAGCCTACTAGGCGAAAACCCGCTTACTATTTGCATTTAGATGTAGCAAATTTCAAAGCCTACTACTGAGGAAAACATGAGAACGACACTTTAATTACTTTTTTGCGGCCAAACTAAAGGCGGTAGATGAGCAGTGACAGTGAAAAAGTGTATTGTCACCTAGAATACATCCATCCTGAAAGTTTCATGTCGCTAGGTGAACGGGAAGTGGGTGAATTTTCGACCGCAAGATTTGATGCATCCAGACAGACAAACAAATGAAACGTAATAAAAGCTTGTAAAAATAATATTTAGTTCGACTTTAATTGAACCTTATTTAACCCTTCGTAACATGGTGTGACACTTCTGTAACAAACAGTTGCAACTTACAGGATCTCTAACTATTAACATATCACATTTTAAATCACTGTTGCATATCTGTTACACACCGATCTATACAACATCGGTAATTTATTAGTACCTACAGGTGGCGTTGGTGGTAGGATGATGAATTTGACAGATGAATTTTTTTAAGATATTGAGTTACGAAGGGTTAATTGGAACAAATGTTTTGTCATTAAATTAAGGTTTTATGAAAAGCAACATTTGTACAACAACAAGGGTTCGTTTTCATTAATGTAATCGCCATTACTTTCGATTATTCTTCTCCAATGAAGCTTCGACAAGAAAATTTCGCGGTGGTTTTCAGGTCGAAAAACTTTTGAAGGGCTTCTTTCTCGTGTTGATCTTTAATGAAGCGGCGTCCGTGAATTATATTTATTGGCCAAAAGCGTGAAAATTCTTGGGTTCGATGTGGGTCTGCTTCATACTGCATGAATCAAAATTCTTCCACCATGCCAAATTATCTCGTCTTTGGAAGTGCTTCTTTGTTCAATATTTGATGATCAACCATTCCAGTCTATCTATCATTGGATTAAAATGAATTTATTTCATGTTTCTTAAAAACTAAGTAAAAATACATTAACCATTTCAACACAATTTTTTTATTTCAGTAATCCATGTAATATATTATACGCCAAAATATTTTTTTCCAATTTATTTTGACTAATTTGATTCTATTATTTTTTTTTCAATCTACTCAAAATAAATTAGAAAAAAATATTTTGGGCTATAATATTACATGGATTACTGAAATAAAAGTCGTGTTAAAAGGGTTAAACGGGATTGATTCTATTCTCACAAACCAGTCATTGGCAGCTATCGATTGCCATTTAAGAAAACGATATTTTTACTCTATCATTCCGTACTATAACAGGTGACGGAGATTGATGAAAACGATAAGTTTAATGCATGGTGTAGATTGATCCGATAACGGGATTTTTATCTCGAAACGCGTCGTTTTATTTTTATCCCTTGTAGTAATACTTATTAATTATTAGTATTGAAGTCTTAATCATTGTTGAAAGATGAAGGCAACAAAGAGTAATTTGTAAAAGTGGGAGCAATTTGAATATTATTTTTATAATGAAACAATTTTTTAAAATTATTTATTAATTTTTATTTTATTTTTTTCGTCAAAATAAAAAATCTCTTTTTTTAATATATTTTTGAAACTTAATTATTCAATTTCGTTTTTAAGGTTACCTTTTCTTTTTATTATGATTATTATTTTTTAATTTTATTTGACTTCTTTTATTATATCTGTTAAAGTAAAAAATTTAACAAACTATTATATAAAAAAAATGAAAATGAAAATTAAAAAAAAAACAAATGAAAAATAAAAAGAATTGCAGAAAGTGACAAATTAGAAACGCAAAATGGAAAAAATTAAAAATGAAACTACTAAAAAAATAAAAATGAAAAATGGCAAAAAATAAATGAAATTAAAATAAAAATGATAAAAAAAACAAAAATAAATGTGAAAAAATAAATAAAAATAAATAAAATGGAAAAAAAACATCAAAATAAAAATAAAGCAAAACAGATTGAAAAGGAGCTTGAGATTGAACAGTTTAATTATTCCAGCGGATTAGAAAGATTCAAAAGTCACTTTGTTAGCTTTTGCAAGCTTATTTCAGGCGAAACTTCAAGATAAAGGATGGGATCTTTGATGGAGTTAGCAAAGAAAAAAAGGAGTTCATTCAAATTAAGTGTTGTTTACAATCGTGACTACACTAAAAAGGTTTTATAAAATGTTTACCTGATCAGTCGCTCACAAGACAATATAAAACTCATGACGTTAAAGAAGGCTTAAAACCACGTAAATGTTATTATGTACAAATACTGACGGATCATATAAACTAAAGTGTTATAATATTGGGACAAACATAAATTCTCGTTGTTTCTCTGGGTTTCCGCTTTTAATGGTGGGAAGTTGAATAACGAAAATTTAAGGTTTCAATTTATTATATTTTTTCCAAGTATTGGATATTTATAACTACATTTATCGTAAAATTTCTTTGTTTTACTCCTTATTTTTAGGTTTCTTATTTTTAATATTTTATATAATTATTCTTTTTCATTTTAATATTCTCTTGAAATATATATTTTATATCTCATTTTGTTATGAAAGTTTAACGATAAACAATGTGTTTTTATTTATATTATTTTTGCTTATAACTGGAGTCTCCAAGAGGATTTCTATAGCAATTCTATTTTATACTTGAATTCAATTGGCTATCGAAGGTAGAAGTGAGTGGTACAAATGCAAACAAATACTTTTGGGCGTATGGCAGCACTTCTGGTCACATAATACCCTTAATTCTAACCTTAGTCAACATTTTGATAATAAATCACTCCTTGCACAGGTTTGCAATGATTGCCAACTGGTATTCTTAAATTATGATGCAATTGTGATTAGTATTTGATATTTTTGTTTTACTGGTCATATCCATTTGTAGAATTAGACTGTATTAATTGCGAATTAAATTTCTTTTATATTTATACTGTCTTATGTTATAAATTGTTTTTCATACGGTTATTTATCATCCAAATATTTCAAAAAAACTGAACCAACTTTAAAAGGTTAATTTTGTACAATATCAGAATAAATTAAGAATAAATTTCAAATACAAATTTTGTTTCCATATACACCGCACTCGCAAAAGTATCTGACCACCTTTTTTAAAATATTGGCATTGAAAAACTGTTATCTATGAAGCAACAAAAATAGAAGAATGAAATGACAATTTATTTTCATGAATTCGAAAATAAGATTTTGTTGAATATCTATAAGTCTTTATAATCTCATAAACTTTCTCAGGGATGGTGTTTATAATATTATGCGTAAATTCCATTGAGATCGAGGTTCACTATTCCTGCAAATAATGACTCAAAGAAACTAGCGTCGTAGGAACACGCTTTCTCCTTTTTATTGGCTTCTCTAACTCATATAACATCTCTATAGGATTTAGGTCTGGGCTTTGAGGTACCCATGATTTTACAGTAAATTCTTTAATCTCAAATTAGCTCTTCATCACCTTGAAAGTGTGACAAGTTAGTTGCACTGTCTTGTTGAAATATTGTTGCGCTTACCTCCGGCAAAAAGGGAATGCACCATTCTCAACAATATTGACATACTCCTGTCTATTGACTCATTCGAGAAACAAAAGCGATCAAATCGTCTCTCAGGTAAAGCAACCCCATACTATCACCCACCCTCTACTGTGATTTACATTTGCGTCCTTAAAAACACCATGAAACTTATATTTCGTATACTAATGTGTATTGCAATGAATGTAATCTGAACATACCTGACAGTTAGGGTGATAACACTCTATGACTCACAAATTCGAATATTTGACTTGAATGACATAGCGTGATTCGTCAGATCAAACGATATTAGTCCACTGTGGCTGCATCCAAAACTTTCACTCTTTGTACCACGATAATCTTCGTATTCTGTTTGTCTCACTAACATATGGCTTTTTCTTGCCATATCTTTCATAATAATTCATTTAATGCAGACCTCTCTTCATTGTCAATTTAGTGACTTGAGGTGTGGTATATAGATAAAAGATTTGGATGAGGGAACCATTTCTGTTTCTTTTCACTATTTTCTTTAAGTTAGGTTTCCTTCTGTTGGAAATAAGGGGAGGACAGCCATTCTATACTAGCAAGAAACATTTCCGCTCGTTTTGAATGAACGTATTGTGTTTGCTATAATAGTTTTAAGGTGTCCAGTTAAGGTGATTATCTGTCTCTGAGATTTTCCATTTAAATTGTAGCTAAATATAATGTCGCGCTGAGTTTCAGTTAGTTCACGGCCCTTCATTTAAAAAAAATTACATCCATGAACTATACTATATGTTAGGAAAACGATATTTTAATGATGACATAGTAAATAATTAGTATTTGAGTTTTTTATTTTTATGTATATTTTGTTATATTCAAACAGTTGGAAGTTTATTATATTTTATAATAATACCGGGTGGTCGGATGCCTTTGCTAGAGCTGTCATAACAATATTCAAATAAATATTTATTAATTAACATTTTTATATTAAATTAATATTCGTTCATAAAAATATATTTTAATAGTTTTAACAAAGTGAAAAACGAAAAAAAACATCTTCTGAGTAACCATTTATTATTTCTCAATTCACGACATGCTTCTTTCTTAAAAGAACATCATCAGGTGGATCTTCCATTAATATAACAAATGTTTATATATTCAAAACTAAAACCAAAGAGAGTCTGTATCGAACACAGAATATTTACTGAATTAGTTTCAGACATCAACTTTAACTAAGTAATAATAACAAGATTCTATTTTAAAACATTTTCCAGTAATTAATTTCGGCGCCTTGTCCACAACAATCTTTTGAATTGTGTCTCAGCTTATATAACTAGATAATGATTGTGTTATCATTAATATAATGTATTTAAAAAGGATTATCAGAGAAGTGTGGAACTCAAATATTAATTTCAGATCCATTTTTTAAATAGATTAATCATAATTTGAAACTCATTTTCTTCAAAATTCTTTTTATGTGGCTGTTCACACATTACAAGTATAACTTTTTTAATCATACATATTTTTTTAATTTTTCCAAACCATCAATAATTCTTTTATGCTATCCGGCTTTGGCAGTCTCGGTGAATGAGATAATCTGATGTTTTAATATTGTTAATGAAAAATAAAGGTAGAATATTTTGCGTTTCATTGGTAATGCCATCTGAATTTTCCATTTTATCGAAGTAAATGATATGGATACAGCTCTTCAATTTCAATAGAAAATGTTGACATTAAAATGATTTTTTGAGCTGCACAATTAAATAATATTAAATATATTTTTTATTAATAAACCTTAAGTTTATATTTTTTTTCTGCATGGATATTGTAATGATATTCTATCAACCATTACATTTCAGTTATCCTATTATTTTTATCATCGTGTGATAATAAACACGAAAACAAACTAAAAATTAATAATAACAAAAATTTACATCCTCCAATGATTAATCAATTTATTAATAATAGAACACTATTAATAAAACCAGTAACTGAATAAACATAACGTCTGTTTTCGATGCGAATTAGGTCCCACTAGTAGTGTATTTACGAAGAGACGATCCCCTTTTTGAGACAGTCTTCAGAAATATTTACTTTCAAAATGTATAATAATTGCGATGTACGCGATTGATTTTGAACGGGTAGTAAACATCACTTTGTGAAAAGTACTGAAATAAAATCGAATATTGATCTATGTTTGAAATAAAAAACATAAGTGAAGTTTTATTTACATATGAAAAATAATGACTATTATAACTGCAATCTTAATTTTTTTTAAATCTCTCCTGATCCTAACATATCTTAAACGCTACTGGGTTCTAACAATAAAAATTGGGTATCAGTCGTAAAATCACATCACATCTGTTGAAAGTGAAGTTCAAGTTCGAAAGAATAATAACAACAGTAAAAAATATCTCACTTAGATTAATTCGGTTTTCTCCCTTATTTAATGGTTACTTTTGGAGATATCAATAGAACTAAGAGAATTATTTTACTATTAAGAATGCACAATATTTTGTATTTTATAGAACTAAAATTTTGAATTTAATGGATAACATATATTTGTAAAACCAGGTTAACACTTTATTTTTGAGACGAGTAAACTCGTCATATCCATTTTTGTAGTATAGCACGGGAGCCGAGTTTACTCGTTTTCTTGCGCGAAGCGGTAAGGTGCGGTAAACAATGGGCTCCAGACAAGTGTGGGTGGTGCGTTTTATATTGTGGGCAGTATCAAATCTATCTACCTGCCGAGTGTGAGTTTCCCGCCATTTGGTTGGAAAATGCCCGCGCACAATTTTAAGTTTGATTTAAAACTTCAAAAAGTGATAAGTAATCAACTGAATAAATAGTTTGGCATTAAAACAGGTTTAAAATTTAATTAATATTCACATGCTACGATATTCTTTATTCATCATTGATTAATATCATTGAAAATAACCGTTTTTCCAAATTCTATAAATAGAAACTTAAAATGAAAATCATTGGTTGATCTTTGAAAATATTCTGCATAATTTTATAATACGTTGCATATAAAAATCTACGATCATATTTATATAGCTTGTTACCACAATTTATAATACGTAAACATCAAAGGCGTCTTATGATGATGACGTTTTTCATATGCAATAATCTATGGTCGATATTTAGTGAATTTTCGATGAAATTGCTCTGGACAAATACCCAATATAATTTCTGTGTTTCTTAATTGTGTATTCCTATCCTTTAGGTTATTCTTCTTTCCTAACACAACAACATAATGAGAAAGATTTATTGTTTTTATTCTTTAGATGATCTCATTTAATAATGATTTCTGCTCATGTTGATTTCTTGTTTTTAATATAATTATTGGTGATTATATTACTACACAAATTCATTAGGACTCGTAAAATAATTCTTATTAAAAATTTTAAATTATAAATAATATGTACTTATTTGTATTATAGATGAATTAATTTGATATTTTACGATAATCTAAATACAATTCTAAAATAATTTGAAGAAATCAAATAAAAAAGTTAACTAATAAAAATTTTATTCGCATTTAAAAATTTGTTCTCAAATTCAAAAGAATTCGGACATTTAATAAAAATTATAATATAAATGTAGGCAATGAATTATTTTAAATTCAATATGGATGATTAGTAAAAACACATGTAGTTATTATTGTTTAAATATTTCAGTCGATTAAATTTTCGTTATTTTTAAAATATGGTTCGTGGAAAAAAGATGCATACGAAAATGCATGAGAAAATATTTGCCATGCATGTTAAAGGAAAATCAGTAAGGGAAATTTCAAGAATTTTAGAGATAAGTAAATCGGCGGTGTTCGATAACATTAAAAAAGCTAAATACCGTCTGAATAACTCATCGCCAAAGAATTCTGGACGACCAAAGTTGACTTCCGCTACTGATAACCGGTATTTGAAGAGGTTAATTCCTCAATATCGTCGTGCTACTGTTCAAGAAATCAACGAGAAATGGAGTATGCAAACAGGCATTTCTTCTTCTCCGTCCACTTGTCTACGTCGAATACAGGATTTAAATTATTCATTCTACAAGGTAAGATTTTCTTAATGAAATATAAGCATTGCGTAACACTTTTTTAAGTCTAAAAACAAACCGTTTCTGTCACCTATTCAAAAGAAAAAGATACTTGAATGGGCTCTTAATCATAGTAAATGGAGCCAAAATGATTGGAATAAAGTTATTTTTTCAGACGAATCTCGGTTTGAATTGTCTATGGGCCGAAATGGAAAATCGGTCTTAAGACATAGTACTGAGTCATTACTTTATAGAGGGCACAATGAACTCTACAAAGTATACCGAGATATTAAGGGAAAGTCTCATCCCATCTATTACACAATATTTTGACAATGGAGATTTCATTTTTCAACAAGATGGAGCATCTTGTCATACTTCTAAATTTACAAAAACTTGGATGATGAAAAATAATGTCGTTCTGGACATGGCCTTCAGGAAGCCCAGATTTAAGTCCCATAGAGAATGCTTGGGCAATTATGAAAAAAACATCCTAAAAATGAAATTGATTTGAAGAATAAAATTTTAGCAATATGGAATAGTTTTCCCATTGATAAATGTCAGGATTTATACAATTCAATGAATAGAAGAATGGAAGATGTCATGAAAGCAAAGGGCGATGTTACAAGATTTTAAATAGCAGATGTCCGAATTCTTTTGAATTTGAGAACAAATTTTTAAATGCGAATAAAATTTTTATTAGTTAACTTTTTTATTTGATTTCTTCAAATTATTTTAGAATTGTATTTAGATTATCGTAAAATATCAAATTAATTCATAATACAAATATTATTTATAAAACGATTTTAATTAATCGAATAATATTAATTAATATTTTGTTTAAAAATAAACTTGTTAAAAAATTTTATTTATTTATTGTCTTGTGATGTAAAATGAATGAGATGAGTGAACATTTGATTAATAATTGATAAATAATGAATAAAAAAATTGTATACAAAATAGGAAAAGTTAAGTAACCTCAATTTTAAATATTTTTAATAATTTTTAATACTATTTTGATCATTGAATAAAATAAAATTGAACTCAAATTTTTGTAATATTTTTCCTTAATAATATTATTTTGTAATAGTTTTTTTATTAAATATAATTAATAATTTTGAATTTTGCTACAACTTATTTAATATTGTAGCAAACCAATTTTCTTAATGCTCGTTTTAAACATAATCATTGTACATGTTTCAATCTTACATGTATCATCCTCATTAATTAAACAATTTTTAAATGTAAAATAAAAAAACAAAAATGTTACATAAATAAATGCAGTAATTAACAATAGTACTTAATAATAAAATATATAATTAATAACAAGTACTTAATTACTGGTGATGATAAATGTAAATCTAAGCATGCCAACAATAATATTTCAAAATATCTTTTTAATTAATTAATAATAATATTATGATTTATTGTTTAAAAATTTTAGACTTCAGCTTGATTGAATTGTATTTTGGTTTTAGGTTAGTACTTTTGTACCAGATGCGATCTTTGTTCTTCAATTAGTTACTGATAAAGAAGATAATCCACATTTTAATATGATATACGAAGTACTGAAAGATAAAACTGTCAATTATGTAAATGATGGAATGTTTTCTCTTCATCTCTCGAGTCCTGGTGACCATGAAATCAAGTTAATTTTCTTCATCAAAAGTCGATTAATGAACAAATAAAAAAAAATTTAGTAATGTTGGACTCTAATAAATAAATATAAATAAATTCTAAAATACTTTTTCAATTTTTGTTAATTGTTTTAAATTTTTATTTTAAGTAAATTATTTTTTTTTAATTATAATAACATTTATATCATTAAAATTAGTCAAAATATGTAATTATTGGAAAACTAAATCTTTCATCTCAAGTAGTTGAAAACTTTTTGTAAGATTCAAAAAAGATATCAATAGTAAGAACATTGAAAGTGTATTCGAAAGCATTTTATAGTCAATGAAGAAATCCGAAAGATGTTGTAGTAAACAATTTACAAATAAAAAATATTAATATAACTACCACGGTTGCATAGTGGTTGTAGTGACCCAGTCAATTATTATATATAAATTATATATAGTAAATTATATATAAAATTATATATATATAAAACAATCGATAAAAGTAATCATTAATATTACTGTTTACAATTATACTATATTGCCTGCGGGGCGTTTTCTTGTAAAATCGGTTCGTAAAGGAATTTTCTGCAAACCCAATCAATATTCCCCCTGAAAGTGCTCCTCTTCATGTGATCTATTTTCTCAAAATTTCGTTGTGCAACCGAATGATTCTCTGACGTTTCCATCGATATTGTTACAACAGAAGATCATTCCTTGAAACCTTTGAACAACAAACACAAATCGAAATCGAGATTTATCTGTGCCGTTCTCTCTTTCTCGTATGTGATTTTTTTTGTTATATATGTTTATTTATATTGTGCAAAATAAAAGTTTTATACATATTTATCTTTATTTTTTTGTTACGTTAAAGGAGTTCACTGAAACACGTTTTCAGTTAGCTCTTTTACAGTGGTATTGGTATTTTCAATACAATTAAATTTATTTGTCTTAACAATTGTGTTATACTGTCTTATAAAAATGTTCCATCTTAGTTAAAGTTTTTAATGATTGGAAGTTCATATGAGTTATATTTAAAGACACTTTATCAAATAATGAAGGAAATGAAAAATTTTAATAACATTGGATTTATTAATTAGCAAAAAAATCGAACTTAAAAGTGGTCGTTACATAGTTGCATATTCTAATCTGGCGATTTGTAAAAATTAATACATATAAAATAAATTGAACTTCAAACTCAAATTTTTGAAAATGGAATTTCGTAAATATTTAACTTTTAATATATCCTATTTCTTGTAGGCTTGAGAATTTAGGTATTCGCAAAATGAAAAGTAAAGAAGCTATTGAAAGAATCCAGAGTGAGTCCATGATTTAATATTTATTTTATAATTTATTTATATTATTTTGCAATTTATAATAAAATCTGTTTATCAATTAATATGGTATTCATAATTTAATACAATAAATTAATATTATGTTTCCAGAAAAGATTAGGGTTTTCAATTGGCCAACTTAAAAGAACTATAACTTTCTTAATGTTTATCGGATTGAATCGAAATAGGCACTGTTAAATTTATAGTTATACAATTCAAAATATTCTGTCCTTATACAAACTATACTTTCATCATAGTCGGATGGGGTCAGAATATTTTTCTTTAATACATATATATGTCTAAATACGTCTAATTAAGTTCTAAATATACTTAAGTACTTAATGATATTTGTGAAGGACAGGTTCACTCTTAAAATTTTTGAAATAATTAATTTTTATAAATAATCTCTAAAATAAGGAAATATTTAAAATAAAAAGTTTTCTAAACAATTATAACTAAAAAAATAAAATTTGGTGTTAATGAATCTTAATTTTGACCAAGAACCCAACATGTCGACCATCGCCAATAGCTCCGAACAACTAATTTCGAGGCTCATATCTGACAAATTTAAGCGGCAAGATAATGTGGAAACATTCATTTCGGCTTGCGCAAGATACATCAAAGTGGCCAAAGTATGCAAGAGATAATGGTAATTGGTTTACTGTCACACGAACTCGTACCAATATACGAAAAAAACCGAAGTGAAGGGATATGAAGCCAGTCTACGACAAGCTTTTCAGACGAAAAGCACGTTAATGGAGCATTTGATAGAGGCGGTAAACTTCGAGAGATCTGGAGAATCAGTGGAGGAATTCTTCGTTAAGCAAAAAAGGTTTGCGGCAAAATTGATGAAACATAAGTGGACAGAGACGGAGGTAGAGAAATGCTTTCTGATTCACGGGTCAAAAGATAGTGACGTGAATTGTGTCACGCAGGATCAGAAAAAGTATACGAATATCGGAGGGACAAGTTTGACATCGATGAAGAACCCATCACTTCGCCAACAGCGACAAATCAGCTACCTGTCCCAGTTCGACATCGCGATCAAATTCATCTCCGGAGCTGACAATTTCGTCGCCGACTGTTTTTCCCGCATCGAGCTGGCATCTCTGTGCTTCGAACCCTTGTTCACTCATGAAGTCTTGGAGCAGAATCCACCATCGGATAAAGATCTGACAATGTTCAAGCAACAACCAACTGCACCTGGCTTCATTTATTTCGATACATATATCGGAGGTTGTCTCCGCCCCGTTCTAGGCACGGCCCTCCGTGCAGGCGCATTCAAGGCCGTTCACTCAATGGCACACGTGGGAGCCAAGGCCACGTATGAATTACTGCGCACCAAAGTGGTGTGGCCCTTCATGCTACGCGACGTCAAAATATGGTGCCAAGCATGTTTCCAATGTCAGTCTAATAAAGTGACCCGTCACACTTAACCTCCGATCATTAATTTTCTAACTGGTGGTCGTTTCGATACCGTTCACATCGATATTGTCGGTCCCCTCCAACCACGCAATGAATATTTGTATCTCTTACAATTATTGATCGCAACACGCGTTAGCCGGAGGCATTTCCCTTGAGAAACATTAACACCGAGACAATCGTCGATTTATTTGTCAACAACTGGATAGCCAGATTTGGTTTACCCAAACGCATCATCACGGATCAAGGCCGTCAATTCGAATCTGGTGTCTTCACAAATCTCCTGAAACAATTAGGTACTCAGCGGCTTCGGACGACGGCGTTTCACCCTCAGTCAAATGGCCTTGTTGGAAGATTCCATCGAACGTTGAAGAATGCGTTTCGTACCATGTCCATCAACAAATATTGGTGCAAACAATTGCCGTTCATTCTCTTAGGTTGGCGTAACATTCCCAGCAGTCGCCACGGGACATCACCTTCCAAGTTACTTTTCGGATCTAGCACATACCTAGTTAACGAACTCTTCTTCAACGATTGCCACAGTGATGACCTACATTTACAACTTGCCCGGCAACATTGATACCTCATCAACCGACAAAGGAACTTTCCAGGTACATGTACCGAGGGATCTCATGACAGCAAAATTTTTTTGGCTTATACATGAGCAACCCTCCTCTCTTCAACCTAGATACTCAGGTCCTCATTGCATGCTACAACTCAACCCCGCCAATAACACGACCACAATAGAATTCAACGGCACTTCTCGCACAGTTAATTTCTGCAAATTAAAACCTTGCATATCCCTCAAGGACAACGACACAATCCCTCTCCTCAACATGCCAGTAACCCAGCAGTCCACAACATGTGCTCCGCACTTCCCAGGGGGGGCTGATGTAGTGAACACAATTTTCAAATTAAAATTGTGTAAACTAAAAATAATTAATAAAAAGTTAATTTTTGTAAATTTACTCATTTTTAAATTTTAATTTTTTTACAGTTAATTTTTTTTATTTTTTCGATCATCGTCAAAATCTTTATATTGAAATTAATCAAGCACAAAAATTGAATAATTAATTTTCAATCAATTTTTGTAAAAAAAATAATCTTGTATGAATAATCGTTTTTTGATACAAAAAAAATTTTCGGCTCATGTTTCTTATTACAATTTGTTTATCAGCAAACTATACGTGTAGTCTCTGCCACGATACCTTCCTTTGTCAAGGAAATCAATTTTTTATGATTCCGCGACTGTCCTAAAACATTTACTATTGCGAATGGTTCGAAAATTGACTTTGCCTGTTGCACGTTAATGAGGGAGTCTCCATTAAACTAAATCTCGTTTTTACTTTCAGTGTATTTGATCTTCCGTGATTATATTACCGAGAAATATTTCACCATGTTATTTAAACAGTTTAAAATTGAAACACTGCGATAGTTAAGATGATAGTTACATATGTCATCAGACAGAAAATTCTACAATAAATCTCGAAAGAAATTAGCGAACCTTAAAGTATGAAGTTATCTTTTACTAATATTGAGACATAGTGTGATCTCACTCAAATCATTTCCCCCTCCTTTGTGGTTAAGCCCCGAATCCAATTGTCGATGTGCAATAATTTACATAGGCGTAATATATCATTTTCTGAATTTCGGAACTTTTAATCTTTCTGAAGGAAGAAACTTGAATGAGTTTCTATACTCAACCCATAGCAAGTCAAGTTCCATGGAAAAAGATTTTTTCTGTTATATCTCTAATTGTACATGGACTATATATCCTCGTTGACTTTAATATAAAATCAATTTCATTTATAGGTTAGTTTATAGACTACCACATAAAAGAATAATCCTAATTAATATAAAAACAAATCCAAATCATTAGTTTGTAAGGATCAAACAAAACAGCTACTGAGAATCTTTCAGATATTTACAAATTTAGAAAGAAATTCTAGATAAGTATCTAAAACTGGATTTTACTTGAAATGGTGGTAGTGTATATTTGGAAGATTTGGAATATAATTTGGTTGAGGTGGACTTTCAACCTGCATGTCGTTCAATTTTTAGACGATGATTAGCGAAACATGCAGTTCGGCGTTGTCATGCATTAGAATAGGACCACGTCTATTGAACAGTAGGCTGGTGCTGATGCAATTTATAATACATTTTGTCAATTTTCTCATGGTAAGACACTTGGAAGAAATTAAGTGTTTAATGACATACTAGAAACATATTGTGAAATCTTCCCATTACATGTAACAATCTACTGTCAGGTTATTATCACTAATTGAGACATTTCAGCAACAAGAGTTGTAACCCAACCTACTTCAATGACCCAAGAAAATATTGAGTAGATAACTACGCTTATTGTATCAGATTAAAACCTGCCTATAAGGGGTTTGGAGTAAATGACTGGTACACATTTTTAATTTGCCTTTGAAATCCTAGTTAATCCCCGATGAGACGATTTAGTTGTGTTGTTATGGATTGTCCAGAAGAAATCTGAAGTTGTCGATTCAAAAGAACCTTAGCTGTTGGCAAGAAAAAGAATTTATATACGCTGTGAATAATATATTGAGGTTTATTATGATCTTGCTTTAACAATGACGGAGAACAAGGCCTAGCTTTCATGTAATGGAACGATTCTGGAGTTGTTAAGATTATGTCGTACATCTTGAAAGTTCATGCTATCCATAATTTTCACCTTCTTCCAGACTCGTTGACATTAACAGAAGAAAGTTGATTCTTATGACGTCACCAAATTCTTTCATTAAACAGATGCGAAGTGCTGTGAATTTCATTTAGACCAAATCTGATTGAAGGAAATTCTTCTCCAACTCGACAATACTAAACTACATTCTGCATGCAAATTGAAAATTTTCTTGAGAAACGAGGATTGAGAATACTCTTACAAGCATCGTATTCATCAGATTTGAAGGCGTGTAACCGGTAGCTATTTTTTTAGCGAAACAAGAGCTCTGCTAAGAAATTTTCAACTATAAGAGATGAAACAATTTTGATGGATACTCAATGGTAAAATGGCTATTGAATGGACATGTTGGTAATTAACTGATATCTGAAGGTTCATTTTAAAATACACGTGATGTACAGAAGTCTATGAATATAATTACAAAAATATATTATTTATAATAATATAATTAAAGAAAAAAGATCCCACGTTTAGTAAGAAATGTCATTTACGACATTCTCGTGGAAAAAGTAATCAAATAAACATATTTTTCTACCAAAATAAATGAACAAATTATACCTGGATATATTTGAAGAGTGTAATGACAGTAATCATATTTTGTTAAGTAGAAACAAGAGAAATAAGTTTGATAATTTCCATTTTAGTTAGAAAATTTTTAACAAGTATTTGAACAGAGAAAAAGTGGATAATAATGCAACGAAAATACTGGAACATCAATTTATAAGTGGTCTATCTCTAAATGGGTTTTGGTCCTGGATCACTTGAGAAACGGATTCAACAAAAATACTCATAAATTTAATCACTCGGAAAGTTTGTAACAACTTTTACAACTATTTTTAATTAATGTTTTAAAAAGTAAACAAAATCATGAGTAAAATTGGATACTACTTGCTTTAAATAGTGAATATTTAAATGTATATCAATGTTTTTCCAATTGGATTGTATAATTTGGAAATATATTAATCAATTTGTTCGAGCCAGGAGAGTTACTGAGAAACTTTGTAATTTATAACTATTTTTAATTATTTTGAAAGAAGCAAGATTTCATAATTATTGTAATGTTTGTACTGTTCAAATTACGCTATTATTGCAATTGAACTCAAGCTCATACTTTTCAGTACAGTTAATTGAATCAGAATATGCTCTCAGTCTTGCAAACGTTCTTGTGTCCATTCGTTATATTGGAGTTGCGACAAAAGATCTATTCTTTTGTCACTCTATTCCTGTCAATGCTAGTTTGACAGATATGAAATTCAAAAGTGAAAAGGCTTAGCAATGCGTACAGGCAACACAGATCATTGGTTGGATAAATTTCAGAGTTGTTTTTTGAACCCTAATCTCAGACAAATATTAGGAATCAAGTTCATCCCAAAAAATGGCCAGTCTCCGGTAAAACTTTTAAATTTCATTAAAAGTCGTTTTATGAATCAAGAATTGTTCATTTTGATATGCAATAAGATGGGCAGTGAGCACATACAGCTTCTGCTACAAATTGAAATTTGTTGAAAGTGCCTTGAAGTTTCTATTTAGATAAATCAGTTTTAACTTACGTGGGATACATCAATTGATTTAAAAAATTATGAAACTATAATCGATATTTAATCTCAAGTTGACGCTGACATGACATCAAAATCATATTTTAATAATTTGACAACAAAAGAAATAAAAATGTCATGCTGAAAAGTGAATAAGAGAATAGAAAAGCTCGTGTATAAGTCATTGACAATACATTCATCCAACAACAGAAGGATAGCATCGATCCATGGGAATCATCCATCCTTCCCGTGTATGCAAACATGTTAGTTGCTTGGCTGTAATCCCATGAAATCCATTTTCGGGATGTGTTCAATTCAATTCGAACACTCACTTTCAATACTGTTTTAGTTTCATCTAAAATAATATCATTTGTAATTTATTGAACCTTGGTTCATTAATGTCATAGTGTTTGTCAGATTTTATCAGCTTTATTAACAAAAATTAAATCAAGGTCAACATGGAACTTGGTTTAAAATTTTTTATAATATAAGACCCCTTAGATTTCATTAACTTTTTTAAAAGCATAATTTTTAAAAAAAATTATTAAAAAAAAGTATCGGTTGGTTGCAGCACGGATGTTGATGATGTGCTATTTGTTAAATTCCATCACAGAATTTAATAGATTCTGAAATTAACAATCCAAACGGAACTGGATATATTCTATGTGGAATTTTTGATTCTGTGGAAATCATATATCTATGATGGTGGCAAATATGAACTAAGATCATATGGAAATTATAAAAAAATGCATCCGTTTGTGCAAAATATGCTGTAAAGAAATACAATTTAGGTCCAATCTGCTTGATATTCTTGTAAAAAATTGCATTTCAGTTGATTTTGAAGTAAATATTTGTTATTCATTTGTGTATCGTGAATTGTAGATGTAATAATTGAAATCATTAAAATCTGTGGAGATATATAATAATAATAGTAATAATAATAATGATTATAATAATGATTATATATTGAACTTCCTCGGAATCTATTCACTTATTTGTCACAGTCTCTATTACATCAAATAGGTAACAGGTATAAATTTAATGATGAAAGGAAATGTTTTACAATATTTTCTTTGTCATCTTAATATAATCTTCATGATGTTTGAAATTCATGTATTTTAAATCTGTGGTGCTCTGCCCAATGGTAATGAATATCACATTTCTGTTGAAAGTACATATATCGTTCCTCTGGATAAGTTTAATTAAAAAATGTATTATCAAATCTATAAAAATTAGCTTTTTTTCTACCAACACTAATAAAAAAGTTAACTGCAAATGGTTGACAATCAAATCTGATAAATTTTTCTTCATTATTTTTCATCTTTAATTTCATTTTATTAAGAATAAATATTTTTCTTAAAATTATTTTTAATGATTATCTTATGCCATGTTATATTTCTTCCCATATTTATTTATATTTACAATATTTTATTTTAATTTTGATATTTTCAGAAATCTATCCTGATATGAAAGTTTCTGATGCAAAAGCTTTTTTTAACAAACATAAAGATGTAGTACGACTGAAAGCCACAATTTTGATTCAAGATATTCCATCAGTGTATACAATATCCGATCCAATTAAGTCGCAAAGTGAGCTTGAATCATGTTGATCAGTTTATTAAGATCATTATCTCTTAGTTTCAAAAGAGAATAAAAACATAAAAATCAAACATTTTTCTCCAAAAGTTGTAGCCGAAATGGGAGAAGAATTGATTGTTGTTTTAGAGAAGAAAATAACTAGTAAATATTTTTATATTGGATTGAAGGAAATGAATTTTTAAATTGAGTCTATATATTATTTCCTATTAATTATCATAATAAATCAGATTTCGTTAATATAAAAAGTAGTTATTGACAAAATAGTGTTCTCTCAGAAGATTAACTCAGAAGAAATCATAATTTTATTTTCGTTTGTATTGTTTAACTAACTTTATAATCAAATTGATTTCACAATTTTTAAGATACACTCCTTAAAATACAAGTGATTGAGGTAAGCCTCTAAAATTAGTCAATAAGAGTCATTTTAAACAATGTTCTATCCGCACTACATATCCAGTTATATAGAATTTGACTCTATCTATTCGACTATGAATGACAGTCAATTCAGTTTACCGTTTATTAAGGTCCATATACTTAAATAACTTTTCTCTTGCATATTCGTGAGTCCTAAATCAGCTACTTCATTTGTAATTGTGATATTTCACGAGAACCCGAAGCAGATGAGAACAAGTCATTAATACTACTTCTACATTATATTCTTGTTTGACTTGTCTTTGATTTGATTGTCGCTTTCAGCCGTCTACCTGCTTTTTAACATTTGTTGCAGTTGTCAATAGAGCAATTGAATGATTTTCCTTCTTGAGTTTTGGTTTTCATATAGCGTGCTTTTCTGATGTGTTTGTTTAGTTCTTTCCATGAAACAATTCGGTTGTATGTACTGGATTGTTTTAATGGTACCACGTAAAACGTCGAAAAAACATCGAAAATAAACATCAAATATAAAACGTCAAAAAAAAACGTGGAAAAAAACGTGGAAAAAAACGTGGAAAAAAACGTGGAAAAAACGTGGAAAAAAACGTGGAAAAAACGTGGAAAAAAAACGTGGAAAAAAACGTGGAAAAAAACGTGGAAAAAACATGGAAAAAAAACGTGGAAAAAAAACGTCGAAAAAAAAACGTCGAAAAAAAAACGTCGAATATGAAAAGTCGAAATTCTAAAACATCGAAAAAATAGTTTTAATAAAACATTAAATAAAATGATGTGTTATTAAATAGTGCTTATGTGAATAAATGAATAAATAAGTTAATGAAATTTCTAAATATACATAAATTATTTTTTTTGAAAAGGAACTTACTCTATACATATTTACTGGGTACGGATTCAATTAATTTTAAAATTTATGAAATCATATGATATTTTATTTTTTTATATTTATGTTGATGCATGTAGGTGATTGATATAGATTTCGTAAAATAACATTTTTTTTAAAAAAAGTTAGAATAATAATAAAACATATTTAATTAATTATAAAATTTCATTTTTTAATTATAAAATTATTTTGATAAATAAAATTTTTAAAAAAAAATTTAGTATATTAATAAAACATAAATTATAAAACATATAATAAAAAACATAAAATGAACTTATAAGAATATACACCCGTGCTATAACAGCATTGACATTTATTGAAAGAAACATATTAGAAATGTTTTCAACTTCTTAAAATCAGGTGAGTCTTCCCCAAATTCCCTTTCAGAAATTTACTCATATTTTCACGAATATTATATCGGAACGGAACTTGATGAAATTTTAGGTAAGGTAAGTTTTCCATTGTATTTATGTAATGCAAGAACACGTCTTTTTAATGATATTCTAAGAACTAATAATGCCTGTTGGGAGCGTTGTTGAGTTCATAAAATTTTTGAAGTTACAATCTTATCAAATTAATAATCAAACAATTACATTCCGTAAAATATTGTTATAGATATGTTAAAATAAGATTTTCAGAAATTTAATGTAAAAAATTAATTCATGTAAGAAATAAAATAAATTTACGGTAGGTTTATTAAAAGATTTCTTATAAAGAAAAAAGTTATTTTCAAATTTGATGAAAAATATTTAAGTGAAATAAAATCAAAACTAATATAAAGTTTAATATTTTATTTACGAAATGAAAGTAAACGAAATTGCGATTTTAAATTCTACTTTCACATATTATTAAATCCAAAGTAATTTTTAAATTTATTATAAAAACGAAATGAAAAAGCTATTGTATAGAATTGGGAAATTTAATTAAGAAATATGTAAATTTCAAGGTACAATAAAATTGAAATTTAATAAAAGATGAAACAAAATCTTTGTGACAAAATTTTAATTCACTTTATAATTTTTTATTAAAAAAAGTATAGAATTTTAATTCGTAAAAAATACAATAACCATATTTATATATTATATTTATATTATATTATTTATATTATATCATTATATTTATATCAATTATTATTTATAATGGTCTGTGTAAAAAGAAAGTGCAAAAGTTCCTCGGAAATATTTGTTTAAAAAAATTCAAATTTGTGGTAGAAATAAAGTTTTGTTTTCATGACAACGTCTTTTGATCAAGAACCCAATAATGCCATTGAAGGATGGCACAATTCATTCAGAAATATATTTGGTAATTTGAATCCAACACTTAAAAATTTTATGCAGAAAGTAAAAGGAGAAAAAAAGAATTTAGGAGAAAAAAGAAATATGTTTTTCTGACGAAAAATTAATAACTTTTTTAATAGACCGAGCCAATAGAAATCCAGAAACATATATTTTGAAATTGGCTGGTTTTAATTATTATTAATAAATATTTTTCGACATTTTATTTTTCGGTGTTTTAACGCGTCACGGTTTTAATACGAGACTGCAGCATTTTTGGATAAGTAATATTCACTTTTTAGAATCTTTCTGGAAACAATCTTTTGAGTGGTTTTTGAAAATTTCAATCCCTAGAATAGAAGCTGCTTCATCTATCATTTCTTTTGTTTCTTCTCTCCACTAAATTGCACCAAAAATCATGTCTTAATTTATGGGTTTTTTGATTAGTGGTTTCTATGAGCTATTAATATTTATACCTATGTGATTGCTTATTTATTATTACTTATGTTATGATCAGTGAAATGATTATTAAAATAGAAAAAGAAGCGAGCTTATTTATTTGAATTTTTGTACACAATGAACTTATTGGGTTCGAGATTAAAATCCAGATTCATTATTTGCAAACTTTATTTCTAACAAACAATGATTTTTTTAAACAAATTTCTGAGGAACAATGTTTCATTTTTAGCACAATCAGATATCCTATTTGAAATATGAATATTGATATATAATTTTTGTTAATTTAAGTTTTATACTTTAAGTATAATAAATTATAACTTAAAATTATTTTTTAAAGAAAATGAAATCTCAATCTGTTTTTTTTATTTAATCATAACTTCTATTATAAATTGATTTTCTTAAACTATTGTTTATATTTATTCATTTTGACCAAAATTAAATTATTCTAAATGTTAGTAATTAAAGTGCTAGGAAATTTTTGAAAGAAGGTTAAATTAAATATGTACAAATTAAAATTTTTATATAATTAAATATGTAACATTAAAAAAAATAAATTACTAAAATTATGAAGATCTAATTAAATTGTTAATAATTTAAATTTTTTGAGAGTTTTAAATATAATAAAAGATTAAAATGTATAATTTTTATATGTGGAACGATTTTTAAAAAACTAATAAAATTAAATGAAACGATTAAATATTTTAAATTGTTTTCGTATTTTAAAATTGATTTATAAAAGTAATAAAAAATATCAAATATGAATATTTATAAGTATTTTTATTTATATCGGTTTAAGATTTATAAAACAAATTGTTTCTCAAAACAAATAATAAGTTTGTTTAAATAATAGATTTAAACATTTTTTTGTTATATAATAAAAGTTTTGATGTCTGAAATAATTCATATATTATATTAATAATTCCGACGATGTTCCAAGAACCTCTAATACTAAAAATTAATCTTTTACATAAAAACTTATTTAATAGTTCATTCTATTAAAAATTTATATTAATTAGTAAAACATTATTTTAACTTACCTTAACTATAAATATGATTTTAAAGTTCACCAAAAAACCCTAACAAAACTTATATAATACATTCGTTAAATTATAACTACGGATATAAATGCTAACAAAATGGATATTATCGGGCAATATCATAACAGTTCTGATTTTTAACTTGTAGAAAGGTAAAGTAGTGATAAAACTTAATAAATTGATAAAATTGTTATTTGTGATGATTATTTTAAAACAAAATGATCTTTTTTGTGATCGATTCGTGTTATATTGACAGAAATAAATTAAAGATAATATAATAATCTTTATTTGCAATGAAAATATTTTTATGTTTACAATTTTTACTTATTTGTATGATTTTTGTCACTTATTTTCATAATAATTTTATTTTCAGCTAATGAATTCAATTCTTTTTTGATTATTGAAGGCAACAAACATCTATTAAAGTGCATCGAAGAAGATGGAGTAATAATTTTTAAAGTTATATTTTGAGATTTTTCTTTTTTTGTCTTAGCAAACGTTTGTTTTTAATATCCCAAAAATTGCAAATCCAAATGCAGTCGACGCAAAGTTTGTGATGATTTGTGGAGACAGTCAAGATTCAAAATTAATTAAATTTCTTGCAGCAACAAACGGTATGAAAATTGGAGATTATTTTTTATTATTATTTTTTTAACAGATAAAGAATTTAATTTATAACAAAATTAAAATAAACTAATTTTTTAAAAAACAAAAATTAATCGAATATTTAAATTATAATTTTTTTTAGAAGCAAATAACAAAGTTATTTTAGATTTCAGAATCTGTACATTTGATCTCAAGAAAAACTCATTTTATTAGGTTGAGGAATATGTTCCCGCCGTTTTTTGAATTTTTAATCAATTTTTAATCAATTTAATATTTAAATCAATTTTTTTGATGTGGTGTTATATGTTATTTTAAAGCTATTGTTTTGCTCTAAACAATGGTGTGTTTTGTTTTTTTATTCAGATTAATTTTTGCCGATTTTTAGACCATTGAAATGGAGTGTCAAGTCGACAAAAATGAGCATTTCCGACACCATCTATTGTTTGCGTATAATCGAGGCGCCGAAGCCGCAGACGCTGCCTGAGAGCTTTGTGCTGTATACGGAGACGGTGCTATAGCTGATAGAACCGCTCGTGATTGGTTCGCAAAATTTAAAATTGGCAATTTTGACCTCAAGGATGCACCTCGTTCAGGACGACCAAATGAATTCGATGAAGAGCGTTTGAACAAATTTTTGTATGAAGACGTGCGTCAAACGACTCGAGAATTGGCGGAACAAATGGATTGTGATAAAAAAACTTTCGTGAACCCCCTGAAATCAATGGGAAAAGTTCAAAAATTGGAGCTTGGGTCCCACATCTTTTGACCGAAAACAAAAACCAGCGATCCACAATTTCGGCGAGTTTGCTTGCCCGTCATCGCTCTACTCACGGTCATAAGCAAACAATTTCTTCCAGTCAAGACCGGGCGATTTCTACCAAAGAGGCATTGAAAAACTCGTTGAACGTTGGGAAGAAGTCGTGAACAATGGCGGAGATTATATTTGTGATTAATTTGTAGCTAATTTTTCACAAAACGACGGGAACTTATTCATCAACCCAATAATTTATTTTTTAAGAGGCATAATCAAGGGATTATCAGACAAACATTACGTGAAAATAACAGTAAATAATAACGGATTAAAACCGATATCTTTTTTGAAAACCAGATTAGGTTTCATCTTTTCTTTTTTGTCTTGACTACTTACGGTTTTGAAATTCATATCGTAAATATGAACCATAGATTTCGGTTTAGTATCTTTTTTAAACATACACAAAACGATGGAAACCGTATCGGTATCCTTATCGAAATACGAATCGATTGAAACGACCTCAGATGTCACAGTAAGATCGGGAAATTCTAATTGTTTAACTGTCGCATAAATCGACTTATTGTTGGATTCGGTCGATAGGAAATCACAGTGTTTAATGATAGATTCGCTCGGTAGAGCTGGTTTCAAATAAAAAATCAAAAGATAATTGAAAAATTCTTTGAAATCGCGAAAGTTGTCATTGGAAATATAATTGGAATGGCATATGAAATATCATTTTAGGTTGCTGAATATTTCTTCAGAAGAAATGTTTGGAAACAATTCCTGCTTTAAAATTGCAAATCTCAGTACGTAAACCTGAACAATAAACTGGATTGGCTTCAAAAAATTCTGCCCCGTCACCAGCAGTTCCCAAATCGCCGATTGTTGTTGATAAATCTCATTTGTAGAATTAACTAATTCATTTGATACAAACTGTGTCAGAACAGAGTTCTTTTCTGATGATCCAGACCGCCTTCTTTATAATGTTTACATTACTCATGAAATAGTCGATATAATTTTGCAAGACTTCATGTTATAATCATTTTAAACTCTTATTTTTTCTTTTGGTAATATTTAAACAAACATTAAAATACTCTACTAATTAAATAGCATGTAGATATGTTTAGAGATTGAGATTTTAAAATTTAAAACGTGAAAAACATTGTTAAAACCATAATATTTCCTGAAGACAGAATATATCGTTCAAGGGACACAGATGCAATGGAAGCATAGTTATCGAACCAGAAATTCTACTTGTCATTGAAAGAAACTTAAAAGAGCTTCTTCGTTACAGAGGGAATGACGGCGACCGCATTTTGAAAGAACAATTAAAAATAATAACTAAAAAGCTTCATACATTAGTAAAATAATATAAAATTAATTAAATGAATGCTAAGGTAATCGGAATACTTGTATAGTATTATAATTATATAATCCAGTTAACTATTTTTTTGGGCTGTCTTAGATGAAACAACAGATTTTATTTACATCTCACAATTAAATATATAAGTAAGCTATCTTTATAAAAGTAAGAATGGAGAAAAGTTTTGTAAATATTTTAAAGACGTACTTAAATTCTTTGATTCCAAAGTTACAGATAAAGTTCTTTGGAAACTTATTCTTGAGAATTTAAGAAATACTGACATAGATATCATTTAATACATCAGTATTTGAAGAGTAAGATACTCAATGATGGTTTCTAAACAGACTAGTTATTTTGTTGAAGTAAAAAGTAGCAATATTTGCTTGTAAATGTTTTTTTAAATACCATCCTTTCAGGCCATATGTTATTCTGTAAGAGAAATTGAAAACATGTTATCTTTTATATGTATCTGCAAAGTATCTGCAGCGTGAAGATGGTGGAAAATCACCAAAATATATAGCAAAAATAAATTTTACTTTTTTGAATTGCGTTATCAATCAGGATCAATGTTATGTTTCTTTACTAAAATGTTTTGTTGCGGTCAAGTACCAAAATCATCTTTAAATTTTATTTCAGAACCAAGAAAAAGAAAAATAAACGCAGTTATGAACAGTAAGTACAGTTGAATTAATTTTTAATTTTAGATTTATATTTAATTTCAAATTTTTAAAGTGTTCATATAGTTTCTGAATGCTTTAATATTTTGTTTTAAATGGTGAAATATGTAAGTGGAATGAGGAAAATGTACATATTTTATCAAATAATTTAAGATTTACTCAAATAAAATCAAGGTTTAAAGTTAATATCTTACGTTAGAATCTTAAATTATAAAATCAAAAAAGATAAATTCGGAAATATTTTGACACAATCGGTTTTTACTTGTTATAGAAGATTATTTTCTGGGATGAATATCTAATTCTACAACTAAAAATAATCGTATTTTTAAAAATTCTTTTAAAGAAACTGGTAAATCTGATTTCTTTAGTTAAGGGTAATAGAAGACCGACCAAATGAGGGCATGACAATTAAGGCTTAAAAAATTAAACCTCAGACAAGTGAGTCTTAGAAAATCAAGTCTTGAACAATTAAATCTCAGATGATTAAGTAGCAACATGTTTATTATTTACAATTATAAAGGAAAATCATAGGTCCATTTTTAAATTTTGTGTAAGGCCGCACAAGTATTCAATAATGGTTCGCTGGCTGCTTCTTGATACTTTCGACGTTCTTGTGGTCGCTGTTGGTCACGAATAAATTCTTCATATTCATTGTCGCGAGTGGCTTGAACAGCTTACAGCAAATCGATAAAACGCCAGATAGTCAGTTGGTCCGCACAGAGCTCCGTTTGTAATCGTTTATTAGTTGATTTAGAAAAGTTATTTGTGTGATCGTTGTTGTCCTAAAAAATAAACTATTGGGTTGGCCAAAAAGTCTTTTTTTTTACTAAAATATTTATTATCAAAAAATGACATGGATGCACAAATATTTTTACACGATATACTGTCCATTATTTTCAATCACTTTCTTCCACCTTTCCGGTAGCTTCATTATTCC
>MQRK01248982.1:33787-56780 GCA_001938485.1 Girardia tigrina
GTCATCATCACTGGCGAATGTTTTTCTGTTTAAGGAATTCTGCAGTGATCTAAATAAGTGAAAATCCGATGGGGCCAAGTCTGGAGAATACGGTAGGTGCGGCAAAACCTCCCAACCCAGTGATAAGTTTCTGTCGAGTGGTCAATCTTGTATGTGGTCTTGCGTTATCATGCTGAATTACAACTCCTTTTCGATTTACCAATTCAGGACGTTCCTGTTGAATTGAATGAGCCAATTTCTCCATCTGTCTGAATTGATGGTTTCATTCCTCGGAAGGAGTTCAAAAAACACAATTCCTTTAAAATCCCACCAGACGGAAAGCATAACCTTCTTTTGGTGAATTTCTGCTTTTGGGATCGTTTTGTAGATGTATATATATATAGTATGGATCCTTAATATTGGATCATTAAATGTAAAAATATGTTTTTTTAATGTGTTTATTAAATATTTTAAAATTAAAAATAATATAATTAAGAAAATCATTAAAGATTAAATACTTATTTAAAAATAAAAATTTTTTACAGCCATATATCAATTTATATATTTTAATAAAAAATGAAATAATTTTAAAATAATTTTTTTGTTTTAATGTAAAAATTATTTTATAAATTTAAAGTTTTAAAATTTATTAAATTTTAAAAGTTGAATCAAAAGAAAAATTTAATATATTAATTTTTGGCGAGATAATTGAATTAACAAGAAATTTGTTTAAATATGTGAATTGTTGTTATAAATATACAGGGTGTTCCACAGGTTATTTTTTTATGTTAAATTGAAGTTTAGGGTCAATATATTGAGTATTGACTAATAACATTTTTTTCAAAAATCTAGAATCATATAACAACTTACGTAACAAAGTTTTTCAAAAGATTTTGGAAAAACAAGTTAAATAATGACTCATTTATAGATTATTCAATTTTAAACAACTTTTTTGAAATAAACAAATGCTCTAAAATGAACAGTTACAAAGTTATTCAACAAATTATAAGTTTTAAAAATTTTGATTTATCGATATTGTTGGGGTTCCGAAAAATATAAATTAAATTTTTAAATCTAATAAAAAATTTAAAATAATTCGCTGGTTAAAATTAATAATTTTTTGATTAATATAATAGTATTTTAATAAAATTTATAAAATATTTGTAAATATTTTGAGATTTGTTTTAGTTATTCAATTTTCAAGGTTAGGAAAAACTAGTATATAAGCAATAGTTATTTCAGTTACAGACGCCCCATTTGATCACTCAAAAGAAATTTAACTTTAAATTATATGTGTGGTAAATTTGTTGTTTGATTTCTTATATTATTATTTTTTAAACTAAAGAAATAATAGAAAAAGTTTTTTAGTATCCTGTAAAGGAGAAATTAAGCTTTAAATAAATTGTATATTGAGAAAGTAATAGTATCCTGTAAAGGAGAACATAAGTTTTAAATAAATCATTCTATCATCGCTCGAACTAAGAAGTTGTTGTAACTATTTGATCGAAGTGTGATCTTTGAATTTTAGCGTATTGATAGAGTTGAATTTATATTTGTACTTCAATTGTTGTTTGCAGAATAAATTATTATTAAAAGGTCTTGTTCATTCTTCATATATTATTGTTGGAAGAAACCTTTTCTTTCATTTGGAGTCAGATTAGTAGTTGAATATAAATAAAGAATAAAACGAGTTTTAATTGTAATACCCAACAATATTTAAATTAATTTCATCGATTAAAACAATAAATCGATTAATTTGTGATTAAATTTTGATCCATAGAATCCATATTGTTTATTTAGTGTGTTTTAGTTTAGACAGTGCTCAAGTTTCATCTTTATTCAGCGAAAATGAACCGATATTCTACAGAACAACGATGTTTTATGGTTTTATTTTATCGGGATACGAATTCACCATCAGAAGCGGTTATATTATTCAAGAAAAAGTTTGGAAATCACCACAATATAGATCCAAAGACATTTAAAAGGTTAGTAAAAGGTTTGTAAATTACATATTATGCTGGTGTAAATTTAACTGAATCGCCCTGTATTTACATTGATATGTTTCTAACTTAATATTTATTAAAAATTATTCCAGAAAATTAGTCTCGCATTACATTTTACAAAAGTTACATTTCAAAATAAAATTTTGACATGATAATCTTTTATTCACAATTAATTAGTTATAAATTATAATTATTTCTTTCATAAAAAGTCTTTATTTTTTATTTTTACATAAAAATGATTACAATTTCTTTTAATTAATTTTGATTGAATAATTGGAACAAGGAAAGTTTGTTAAAGAAACCATTTAATGAAATAAAGGATTTTATCATAAAGTTTTTTGAGAAGAGTAAACTTATAATTAACTCTCTTCCTAATAATATCAAAACTTTTCAAGAAATCCGTCTTAAGTTTGTGTTAAAATGAAAAGATAACTTTAAATCTACCAATGAATTTAAAGTAAAGCTGTATTCTTTGTGAGGAATATTTGGTGTGTGGATGTTTTTGTGTAGTGTTTGCATGTTTAAATGTTGTATGTTGATTTGTGATTGTGCCTCTCCTAACCAGATGGATTATCAATATTTAATTTCTTATAATCTGAAACTAATTTATATAAATTTAGATTTAATATTCAAATTTTTAATTTTTATTATTACAACTTTTAAATAATTTTATTGATTTTATTTTTGTAAATTTTTAAATAATTAAAATCAAATTTATGTTTAAAAATGACTATAAAAATATTTTATTTCAGCCAATAAAATTTAAATTAAATATTTTAAAATAAAGTGGTCTTCTCAAGTTAGTTCAGATTATAATGGGAGATATTGAAAATTGATTGATGGATCTAAGTGAAAGCAATACTATTGATCATCATAAAGATGATAAAAAATGTGAATATAATAAATGTTCTGGCAAATGTGTGAGTTCTCTTAATAAATTTATATATATATATATATATATATATAAACTTATATAAACTTATATTTAAACAAGAATAAAAGTTTGATTTGATCAAGGACGTTATCAGTGAACTGATCTAAGTTCAATGCTGATGGTAATATATAATTTATTTCTACCTAAATATTTTCGAGATTGAGTAGTTAATTGTTACATTATTTTTCTAAAGTAGTTTTCGAATATCTGTTTTCTAGATGAGTGTCCGTTAAAACGACCTACAAACGACCGTGGGGAGGCAGTTACACAACCATGCCCAGAAACTACTTATATTGAAACCGATGGGGCAATAATTGATACACCTTTACCGAATATGACTGGGGATTATCCTAATGACAGTGATTCTTGTCATGATTCTGGCATTCATTCTAATGATAGATTGTCGGATAAAAATCTTAGTGACGATGAAATGGATTGCTCAGATGGAGAGAGTAGTGATGAATTCGTAGAAGTAGAAGGATTCAGACGACGTAAAGATAATGTAAGTCCTGAGAGATTGATTCGTGTGAATGGGAAAGTCAGATCCAGTGAAAGTCGATTGGACTCTGCTAATACATCGAGTGAGTATATATTTTTTAATACATAAAATTTTATATTTTAATATAAAAAGCGTTTAAATTTGAACTTTTTCGAAAAAATTTAATGATTATAAATTTAATGAAATCAATGTAAAAGGATGTTTATCAGTAATTTCGAGACCAGATTTTATCTTAAATATTTTATTATAGTTTTTCAAATATTAGGCCATGAAAACCTATTTGTTGTTTTACATTTATTTTGTTCAATGCAGTCTCTATGTTTCCCCTAGATACTGACCGGTGGTAGCAGTGAAGCAATTGTGTCGTTTATCGGTTATTTCGTACTGGGTGCATTTTATATTATTGTTCATACAAATCATCATTTTGATTAATTAAAATATTGTTAATGAATCAATCAAGTTCCAAACAAAATTCGTTTTCAAAGTGAATTTTTTTTATTCGTTTTAAATTCGACTGGGAAAAATATTTCGATTTCAAATATTAAATTCAGAAAATAAAATTATTCGGCTCACAAAATATCAGATCGTTCTTAAAAATCAGTCGATATATGTAAATTCAATCGTCAAAGTAATAAACATAAATTCAATCTTAAAGATTGAGAATCGACAAAAAACAGTTACTTCAAATTATGAGGGGTTAATTTAAATTTTCATCTCACCAGAATAATTTATTATTTTTTCAATTTAAAAGGTAAAATATTTTAATGTTAATATGCTTATTAAATATTTTAAAATTAAAAATGATATAATAAAACAACTATTAAAAAATCAAATACGTATTTAAAAATAAAATATTTTTTAATGTGTTTTTAAATATTTTAAAAAATTAAAAATGATTAACAAAAGAAAATCATCAAAAAATAAATATCTATTTAAAAATAAAAAAATATTTTTTTAATGTGTCTATTAAATATCTTAAAATTAAAAATGATAAGAAAACCATTAAATATTAAATATTTATTTATAAATAAAAATATTTTTACAGTCATAACAATTTATATATTTTAATATAAGTTATGAAACAATTTTAAATAAATTTTAAAATAAATTTTTAGTTTAATGTGAAATGTATTTAAATTTGCAAGATTTTGAAAATTGAATCGAAAAGAATTTAATAGATTAATTTGTGGCGGGATAATTAAATTAACAGAAAAATTTTCTTAAATATGTGAATTGTTATTATATTAATATATTTTGATGTTAAAAAAATGAATTCAGATATTGATGTCTATGTAATATCTGAAATCAGATATTGATGTCAGATATTGATGACTATGTAACATTTGAATTTTTTATCATTGTCGTCGTATTGATGAAAGCAACGTATCATCGAATATTAAAAATATCGAATTATATTCCCGAATCGTTTTTGTTGTTGATTATTGGAACCATTTTCGGAGTGTTAGTTGAATTCATTTTTAAACGAGAAACTTATAACTTTGCCGTTTACGATAAGTTATTTGTTTCCTACAAAGAAGAGTGAATTATGCTCTCAATGGGCTTAGTACACTGATGATGATTCACTGCGTAATCCTGATACTTCCGTCCGGTTCTTGGGGAAACTCAGGGATCGGGTAGAACACTTTTGGAAAAGATCAATCAATTTCTGAAATAGATATTTAACAGTTTTGTTTTAATTTGCATATTGAAAGTCTACTTTAATTATTCGGAAGAAATCGAAGAACTCTTTATTACTAAAGTTGTTTGTTTCCGGTGGTTGATATTTCAATCGATAATTTTTTAACAGATTCTCCATCATCAATTGAAAATATAAAATATACAGAATCGTTTTTTTTAATCTAAAAAAGGCGACAGTTACAATCATTCGAGATATTTCCATTTGATTCTCGAACATATGTCAATATTAAAGACAATATTATATAACGCTTCAGCTTACTCCTCTGTTAATTGTTTTCAGGTTGTTGCCACCCTTTGGGGATATCTTTTTATTTTTCCCTCAGATTAAAAATTTTCTATATCATTAAAACTGAGATTTTCTTAACAGAAAATCACTTCTTGCAACTGTTTGTAAATTTCGGTGCGGTCAATATTTCTTAGAAGAAACTTGATAACACTATTATACTTGATTCCAATAAAGTCCTGTTACACAACAAAATAGTTTTCTGTGATATATATAACTGTACATGTACTATCCACATCGTTGCATACAATATAATATGATAACATTGTGGTTGTTGATATACATTAAATTATAGAATATTCTAAAGACTTAATTGACCACACAACACGACTGCTAGTTTAATTTAGAGGATTTTAACCACTTAACACTAGGCTACGAATTAACTCGTCAGATCTTTATCGTACAAAAATGTTTTTATTTAAAAAATATTCGTATATTAAAAAATTAGAAATTTATATATATTATTGTTATTTTATTTTTATTCTCTATTTTAAATAATAAAATTATGAAAAAAATATTTTTACTTGATGAAAATCCTGAAATTCACTGTTAAACATTATTTGAAACATACGTGGTACGATCCATAAGTCCTTAGACTCCACAAGAAAGCAATGTCCAATCAACTTTATTTTTTCAGAATCAGTAAATGACATCAAAGTAAATCATTTCTCAATGTATGAGCTGTGTACATCAACACACTTGCACCAGAGAACAACAAGCTCAGAGAACGCATTTTTGTAAAAATTTGGAGGCGAAGAATTGAGAATATCAATGAATTTCACCTTGAGAACATCAACTGAATGAAAGTGGATATCTTTCAAATGTTTCTTTAGGTGTTCAAACAACACAAAATCACTTGAGGCTATGCCAGGGCTATAGGGGGGTGGGTGGGGAACCAAATGAAAATCCCAGTCATCCACAGCAGTCAAAGTTGCTCGCAAAGTGTGAATGGGTGCATTGTCTTGAAGGAGCCACAAGGGATCCCTCTTGGCTTCCTACGAGACTTTCTCATATCGCAAAGTAATTCAACATAATACTCACTATTCATTGTCAGTCCTTTCTCAAGGAAATCAATTTTAATAATGCCATAGGAATCCCAGAACACAGTCAGCATTGCTACTCGCTTGTGCGAGGTGCCACTTCGAAGTTTTTGGGGAGCACTTTCATAGGGGAAGCACCACTCAGAAGATTGACGCTTGCTCTCAGGCACATACCAGCTCACCAGGGTTTTATCTTGTGTAACGATGTTGTTGATGAAGCGATCACCATGAGTGCGAAGCAACTTCAAATTGTCAGTGCGACACTGCAATCGTTTGTCGCACATTTCACCGGATAGGAATCGCGGAACAAAACGTGAACACAGTTTACGAATTCAAAATGATTGCAGAATATCATTTGTAGAATGGTAGCTGATGGATAGACGCTGTGCAAGTTCACGGATGCGTATTCATCTGTCTTCCGACACGATCTTCATGCACAAATCACTTTTCCCGGGTAAAATTTCACACGGTCTTCCTGATCTCTGAGCATCAAAAACGGATTGTCGGTCACGTTTAAAGTTTCTGATCCAATTATACACTGTTGCACGTGATCAGCACTGGTCACTGTAAGCTTCCTGCAACTGCTGCAAAATATTGCAGCTTTTAGTATTGCGCAGGAGCAGAAATTTTATCACGCTGCGATATTCGACGTTACTGTCCATGTCTACAGTAAAAAGTGAAATAATGGCTGTACGCACCACTCATACACACAGGTTGGATATGGTGAGTCATATCTGTAACCAATGATAGCTCATCTATTTATAGTATCAACGGCATATACGTCATAATCTTATTTATCAACGATTCTAAGGACTTAGGAATCGCAACACGTAGAACGCATCCTAATATTCCAACAAGATCTGATTACTTCTTTACTGAAGTACGAAGAACAAGGAAACTTTAAAAACATTCATTTCGTTTACAAGGTTCTTGAATTAAATACAGATTTCATTTCATTTTATACGGCTTTTGTCTTACAAAGAACGTTTTTAAAATTTTACAATGCAAACTTTACTTTTTTTCACGTTTTTTGTAATGTTTTTCGTAGAACGAATCTTCGGTGGAATAAGTCTAATTATCGTACAATTTATAATTTAATTTAAACAACAACAGCGTGACACTCGAGAGTACATGTATTTTTATAATTTATATTTTCATTATTTTGGTTTATATTAATAATATTGACATGAAACATAATTTGTGTAATTGATGCAATAACTTGACATAATCTATTTTATCATTCTTTTTCAATTAAGGTGTAGCTACAAAGAAGATCTTCAGTGAAGTGGCTCGAATTGGTCATGACTTTGCCTTTGGGAAGACATCATCAGATTTGTTCGAAAGAATAGAAAATCAATTACCAGTTGTTTTTACTTTGCAGGATGATGTCGGTGATACGTAAGCTTATGCCATATTTATATAAAATTTTTAGTTTGAATCATTTTATTTAAATTTGGCTATTTTTTAAAAGAAATCTTAAGTATCTTTTTTAGATATTAGATGATAATAAATTTTTCACAAAGATTTCTCGACAGCTCTCCCGAATATTGATGATTTTAAAATATTTTGGCATAAATCCGGTATTAATTGTTCTGCATTCACCATCTGAATCGGTCTGAATTTATTGTCATAGTGAGTCATGTTGGTATGATTCTGCATTTAAGAATCATTCAAATTAGAATTTTCAATCATGTCAAAAATGAAAATTTCCCAAGCAAAAGTCTTTGGTAAAATTCAAAAGGTGGAATTAGAAATAAATTTATTAGATAATACAAAACCTGAAGTCAAATCATATAGTACATTATTAAAAGATGATGACTTAATTTATCAACAAAAAGAGAATTATCAAAGGTAGTGACTGATTTCAGTGATGTTATAGCTACTCATGAAGTCGATTTTGGGGATGTACGAATAGTGGAACACGCTATCTTCACTACAAATGAAAGACCTATTAAGCAAAGAGTATATTTAGCTCCACCAAAGATACAAGAAGAGATAAAGAGACAAACCAAACTATTATTAGAGGAAAAGTCATAAGAGCAAGCACCTCACCATGGTCATCATCAATTGTTCCTGTTAAGAAAAATGATGGAGAAATTCGCATGTGTATGGATTATTTGACACTAAATATCGTTACAAAAAGAATTATCTATCATCTACCAAAAGTTCAAGAGATGTTCGATAAATTGGGGAATGCAAATATTGTACTAAGCTAGACTCAAATAAAGGTTTTTACCAAGTAAAAGTTAAAGATTCAGATATTAAAAAAAGTGCATTTACTATTAGAGAAGAATTACAAAAGTTTATGAAATGCCATTCGAACTAAGTCACTTTTCAACGTACTATGAATGCAACTTTAAAGGACATGTTTTACGTGATAGTGTATATCTACGATGTAGTAATTAAATCAAAAACCTGTGAGCAACAAAAAGATACTATCGATGTATTTTAAAAACTGAAATATTGTTCTGCATTCACCACCTGAATCGGTCTGAATTCATTGTCATAGTGAGTCATGTTAGTATGATTCTGCATGCAAAGTAAAGTAATTGGCGATAAAGTAATGAATATTATGCAATGTCTTTTAATAGAAAGCAGAATCATACAAATTTGTATAATCTAATATACCGCAAAGTTATTTTAATAACCGCGTTTCAAATTGTAATGATACAGCAGCTAAGCCAATTAAAAACTATGTCGAATTTTACTACTCACAGTATTTCATGGGCCATGTCTTCACATTATTGTGCCTTGTTTACCTCACCTCAAGTTAAGATACATGAGAAATTCCTAGAATCAGATTCATTTAAAGAAATCCAATCCATAATCTATAAATTAGAAGGATCTATCAGGTCAAATAAAGACATGAAAAAATAAAGACGAATTCACATATGGGCATTTGTGATATTTAGTGCTGTATTATTTTCGTTGAGTTCATTAATGATATGGCACATTATAAGTCAATATAAATATACAAACGAAACATACGGCTTTAAACTTATATCGTACTTTTGGAAATACCTGCCAGGAATGTTCGTGAATCTAACACAGGTGTTTTTAGTCGTAAGTGCATTGAGATTTTAAGTTTCACTGTAAGTTTTTGTTTTCACTTCTATATTTTGCAGATGGTCGAGTCAAATTGGTTAATCAAAAATTTGGTCGAATCTGGACTATCAAACTGACAAAGAAAAATCTAAAAATAATTTGATTCATTCTGTGAATTTTATGAAAAAATTTTTTCGTTAATTAAAAAAAAAAGAAATCGATGTATGTAAAATGTTTGGTTAGATCGATTGTGTACAAAATAATTTTGAAAATTAAAACTTTTGAATATCGAATTTGTTTTAAATTGAATAGAAAATAATTGTGACAATTTCAAATAATGAATTTTAAATTTACTACAATAGTTGATGTAAAGAATCTAAATTTCCATCATGGTATCGAACCGTGCTTGGGGTTAAATGGGCCCATTCATACGAGAAGTCGACAGCAATTACTCAAACGATTAGTCGAAATTCGCATTGATTTATTCCTCGTTCGCGGCTGTTCGGGAGGTGTTGTGAGTGGTTGTTTGCTTGGTCATTGTCTTGGAGGTGTGTTCGGGGAGTCGTGTTTCGGCGTTGGAGGTGTTACTGAATTGTCCGACAGAAGTGAACATCTGGGCCCATAGAGACGCCTTCGGACTCCAGGATACACAATACGCATTCGATTTCTGATTTGTAATATCGATTTTGTTTTCTTTCACACAACACAGTGAGTCCGTATCGTTCAAAACCATTAAAAACGACTCTTTCTAATTTGGATGCCACCGCAAATCGACCAACTGGCTCTCAGTATTCGGTTTCTATTCACAAAATCTCGATTTTCCACTCTCCAGCAGCGATCTCTCGACATGGAACAGCCCTACAGTCGCCAATCGACCATCATCGGTCACCAAAGCGACCAGCAGAATCGACTCATTGCAATTGAACTCGATCCAGGCGACATTCAATTGGAATTTGATCGAGAAAATCAGATCGACACTCACGAGTTTGTCTTTCGAGTCGACCGATTCAACACTCGCTCTCGTACGAGAAGATACAGCAGAAATTCACATCGTTGTTGGCGATCGACGCCAATAATCCGGCCCGACAATCGATTGCATTATATCGGATGTTTTTCGTGTATTTAGTCGATGACGGTTTTAATGGATGAAGCGTTTGAAAATTAACGTTTATCGAATTCGATTTGTCGTTAAATCTTTTGAATCTTTCACAGAATATTTTAACCATTTCAATATCGATTTTTAAATTGATTGATTCACATTTCACTTTGTAAGAATTAATCGTGATGAGATAATTTTCTCTAAAAGCATTTTGCTTTCTATTTAAATCATTGTAAGTTTCATTCAACACCGACATTCTTTGATCATACAGAAACACTGCCGTTTATTTTATTTCTATTTAAATTTTGATTTAAAATCGATTCGAGTTTAATAATATCGACGAGAAGAATAGGCACATCGAAAGTCGTATCATTCAATGTTTTTACAATTTCAATATTTGAGGTTTTTCTCAACATCGCGATTAACACAATTCAGCTTCCAGAAAAGAAATTCACTTTTTAATCAATTCAAAACGTTATTAAGTCACGTATCGCATTTATTTTCATCAATCAAATACACACTCGTATTTACATGTATCTCAATTTGCTCCAACCAAACAAAACTCAAGGTCATAAAAAAAATCATTTTTCAATCTCAAAAAAATTAAAATATTACAATTAAACTGGATTTTGTCCTTTTTAATTACAATTATCAAAAATTTTCCTTTATAAAAAAACCAATTACAAAATTTGATAAATATATATATATATATATATATAATTTTTTTCTACCTTTAATTTTTAAATTTTAATAAAAATTAAATATATATATTTTCTCCTTTATCAATTCGTAACAGGAGGCTAATTGTCGGTTTTGCGCGATGGTAGTGCTATTTTTGGTGCGGTTAGCTACGATGAATTGACAAATAATTATGAAAAATTCATAAACACAAGTCAAGACTTCCCAATTTTTATGAAAATCGACTCCGAAAAAATATTTTTAGTTAACTTGAAACCTCAATTGACAATTGAAAATATCAAAGTAAAAATTCATAAAAGGAAAGAATTTCCACAAACTCACAAAAATTGTGTATCAATGGAAAACTTTTACAAGATCAAAAGACAATAAATGAGAGTCGTGTAACTAAGAACGATACACTCTTCCTTCTGTTCGGCGTCAAAGGAGGCATGGAAATAGACGATGACGAATTGGACGAAAAAAATGTTCTCCCGAAGAAGTTCAAAGGGCAAATTAAATCTGATAAGAATTAAATTTGGACTCTTTATTGCCACCAGAAAAAATCAGTACAACAATTGATTTGTATAATCAATATTATAATGAAGTTATTAAAGATTACGAATCCATAGCAATTAATGCTAAACGATTGAAATAGAAAGAATACAACTCATAAATTGAGAGAGCTGATAAAATTAGAAGAAGAAAAATGAAGAAATATTGACATTGCTTATCAAAAATTCAAAAATAATTCAGGAAAAATCAAAGAGGATAATTAAATTTAGATGGTGGAAAAGAGAATTTTCATCAAATTCCAAGCAGTCGCCTTACGCACATTTTCCAGAAATGTGAGTACGATAAATGGATGAAGACCTTTGAAGCTTGTATTAACTCCTCAAAAATGTCTGAGGTAGCAATCAAATTATGCTTGATCAATGCTTTTCCAGTGAGATGATACCGAACAATCCGTTTATTATACTTACCATTCAAATTGGTCTTGAAAAAAATATCCGATAAATAAATGTTAGATAGAGTTGAGGAAGCAGAAAATGTTCATAAGGAGACTGAGTTTGAATTAGCAGAAAAAAAAGAATAAGTGAAGATCAAAATAAATGGTTTAAATCGCATATAGAATTAAGGTAGGAAAAATAATTAAAGCAAAAGATTCAATATTAAAAGCAAATCCTATGATTGCAAAAGACAGACTGTTGAGAAGCAACAGCATGATAATGAAATCTGAGTATCTTCCTTGGAATTTACGATATCCGTTAATACTATCTAATGAAAGTCCAATAACGAAATTAATAGTGGAACATGTTCATGAAGAATTTCTTCACTGTGCTGGCGTTAATCAACAGTATTGTTAATTATCAGAAAGATTTTAGTTCCTGAAAATGCGAAAATTTTTAAAAGAATATCAAAAGTTTTGCAAGATCTGTTCTAGAAAATCAGCTAAGGGAATTTCTCAAATAATGGATGATATACCGGAATTTCGCTTTCGAGAGCAGTTAAGAGCATTTGATAAAATCGCGATTGGTTATCTTGTCCAATATACACTAAACAAGGACGAGGAAGGGCGAAGAACAAACATATGTCTGTTTCATCACTTGTCTTCAGAGTAGGGGAATTCATATTCTTATAAGAGCCTTAAAAGATTCATCACCAGAAGAGGAAAATCATCTATCATAGTTTCTGATAATGGAGGAAATTTTCGGAGAATAAACAGAGAAATTATGGAGATAAAACAAGGCACTTATGCAGCGTTAAAAAGGGCTGAATTGCGGAGAGATAAAATGGATATTAAATCCTGCTATAGCACCCCATATCGGAGGAGTTTATGAATACCCATTCAAAACAGCAAAGAAGGGTTTTTTTGCGGGAATCAATAAACCATAAAAAATAGATAAATAATAAAATCAAAACAGTAAATTAAAACAAAATAATCGAAAACGATCATGAATTATAAAAGAAGATGAGCGTAGAACAGGAGCAGTCATAATAAAATGTGATATAATAGTAGAAAATACATTAAAAATGATATAAAAAGTGTAAAATTTCGATAAAAAGAGAATAGTTACAAGTCAATAATCAATAAAATGGAAATGATGTACGAAAAATTTCATAAAATTAGTATCAAATTCAAAATAATTACGCGAATAAAATAAAGTAAAAAGTTTGAAATTCTGTCAATAAATGGCCAAAAAATAACAAAAATGAAAGAAAAATAATGAGAGCGGGCACAGTGATTGTTCGGCCGCGACGCTCTAGCGTTTAAGGGCAGACTCTGGGTTAGAGGGATAAACAGAATCGTATCTCACATTTTTTCGGTCCATGATACACCAGGTCAATTCTCGAATCGGTCAACTGTTATCGGATTTGATTGCAGAAATTCTTCCACTCCTCTAAATCGCAAGATTGGGAGCAAGAAACACCGCCTGGGCTGTGGGCTCGAAATTGGCATTGGAGGAATTATCAATTTCCTCTATACAATCCGCGATGGATTCACCAAGTATGAAATCAGAATGAGTTCCCTCACGATAAAGATTGGAGAGTGTCTAAGACGCGTGGCAATTCATCAAGCTCTTCGTTCGAAAACCATGAGTTGCGTGACTGAGGTTCAATATGTATCTCCACGTAAACTCTGGCACAAATTCTCGAACTATTCCAGTATTGATTTACATTTATAATCGAATAAAGAATTTGAATTCAGCAACATTCCAAAGTATTTTTCGTGACAATTGCGCAAGCACACCAACAAGCAGTCCCAATAACTGCTAGTCGACACTTGGAATCGATCGAGATTTTTAAGCAATTTCTCAAAAAAATTGAAGAGATAAATTCAAATTCTGACTAATAAATTTTCTGAATATTTTTGACTATAATGTACAATTTATTGATATCTAATTCAGTGTTGATTCGCTGATCTTTGAGAAATGTAACAATCTTCATCTCTCGAAGATATTCATATAAAAATGGTGGAAAAATATTGCAATTTATTTTCATTTTAAAGTTGCCAGCAATATTGCTAATCTCAACAACAACAAAGAAAATTTCAGCGCAAAGATTTATTTCTTTCACTTCATATAAACAAACAACAATCAAGTACATATATCAAAAGTTACGTAATTTAATTCGATTAAACAACGCTCGCCAAATCAATTTTTTGATCATAATAATAACAAAAACACAATAATGTCGCACGATTCACACCAAGCCAAAAGATTGATTTAACATTTCTTTTTTTTGATAATCGTTATCAATTAAAATAGGATACAAATAAAATGAAAATAAAACGGTAAGAATGCAACGAGACGAAATGGTGAAATTAAAATAAAATAAAATTATATGTTAATGAATGGATAAGATGAATATTAGTAAAGAAAAAAATGTTTTAATGAAGATTATATTATAGAATAATGAACGACAACGAGCAGCCAGGAACTTCCAGTGTAGTAATTCATGACGTATTTGAAACCGAATTAAACTCAGACGATGAGGATCAGACAAATCAAACATCGCGCAACAATAATCGAGAGATACCAAAATATATGACCCTATGGAGGATGGAAAGGCGAACCAAAGGCGAATACATAATCATAATGTACAACAGAGCAACTAACAGTCTATATGAAGATCGCACGGAGGTCAATTTTCGTTTTGAAGTATGCGAAATACGGGGAACTCGAATGTTAATGCTACATCCAAGAGATTGGCCAAGGGGAGCCGAAGCCGAGGGTTATTCATTATTCGCAGCATGGATGGAACCTACAAAAGTCCGAGAAGTATGCCAAACTCTGATAGGAATGCGATGGAAGACTTTCAGAGATTTTCATATCAGCTGGAATAGTCGATATAGCATAATAGAAACGAACCAGAGTTGAAGAACACTGACGATTGTCGCGACAAACGACGACAAAGAGGAAATCATCAAAAATATAGGAGGAATCAAGTACGAACGCAAATCACAAATATGGATGCGGTGTAATCAAGAAAATCGTTTCCGAGTACAAATAGGGAATCTGAAGGGAGATAATTACGCTGAATTTTGGATTGTGAACTCCATATTATATCACTCTGTTGAGGAACAGTTATTACCGACTATGAGAGGCTTAGCATGGAACAATACTGAGAGGGTAATCAAACATCAAAGAATACAAGGACCGTTATACGTGACATGCACTAATCGGCGACGAAGGCAGAGTCAAGAGATGTCACACCTTCAAGTTGATGAGGATTTCGAAGGTACCATATACGGAGTATGCGAACAATCCTTGAACAAAAAGAAAAGAAACAATGAACTTGAAACAATCCGAGAATACTCACTGCTAATCCCTGACAGGCCAGATATCAATCGAACAGTGCCATACTACGAGTATGGGTTGTACAAACCAACACATTGACAACAATACACTTCAGGAAAAGGACCGAAGTTGGAGAACTATTTGTATAAGACCTACAACTTATCAATATCCGAAGCAATACTGACAAAAGAATATATAAAACACGCTGAGGAATCATCCGATCAGTTAGTACAACAATGGCTCGAGCAGAAAAGAGCGCAGACTAGGCCACAGACTTTTCGGAATACAACAACACACCACAGATTAAAAACTACCAGAACCAGTATTGAGGAAAAGATAATAAATGGAGTCATAGCAACCGCAATAGTAATCGCAGTAGTCGGCGTTGGTATAATGATAGCCATATTAAAACACTCAAATCGAACACATCTCAGATACACCAAAGGAAAAGGTATGAACCCGGCCACGTTGATGCTTGGAATGAGGACTATAATGACGATAGAAATCATACCAAAAAATGAAGCGGCAGAATACCAATTTATTTGGGGAACAATAAAAGTGCAATTCGGGAGAACGTATATAAAATCAAAAGCGGAAATAGTGTTAGAAGACCCCCAAATACCAGAATGGATCTGCTTAGCCGGATTAGATCACGGATTACGAATTCCATTGTTCAAAACTGACTTCACCACAGAATATGGCAACATCAGCGGTAATAGTAGCGTTACAACTGACGCCCACAGGAGTACCCACCAGTGAACGCAGAGCACTAGAGATAAATTGGTATACTAGTGTAATCGTATATGATGACAAAATAGAATGGGATATGACACCTTTTTATCTGAATAGTGAGTGGTTGGTTAAACTATTATACCCAGAAAGTACATTCAACCTTAAAAAGCCCCATCATCAACATGCAGTCCAAGTTACAGCCGACGAAGTACAATATACCGCTAGTCTAAGTGAGCACGAAAAGGCATGGATAAACTTCAGAGACGATTATGACGGACAATGGGAACCAAATGCTGGAATTGGAAAGTATCGTTTGAGCTTAAGAAACGCACGTGAAAATAGCCAGACGCAATTATCGGTATTGATAACAAGAAAAATCGACAGTGTGGAGTACAGCACTTCCTACCAGGAATATGTCATCAATAAAGGACAAGTAACAACGACCAATTCTCGAAGCCTATTAAACTCAACATATTCGCTACATCAATACAACCTACCATCTTATGAACTATTACCAAAGATGACCGAATTATTTAGCGTAAATAGGTGTGAAGAACAAAAGCTGACAGAAAACAAAGAACGAGAGGATATCGACAAGCATATACGAAGAACGAGGATCAACGATTACGAAATCCGATACACAACACAACGACTCGGGGTAAGACGAACAAACCCCAACAAACAGTTATCAATGATCGTTTTATGCGCAACAAGAGACATGCAAGAAATACACCACTCCAACGACCCGTGGGTGTATTGTCGAATGTCACCCGATCTGATCAGAACGGGCATACTATCAATCCACATGGAAAGGAAAGCCGTTACTATCGAGAAGCATAACGAATTCGTGATACAAAACCATACATTATATTACCCAGTGAAAGTACGAATGAAATCGACGTTGTACCGAGAATACTACTATAAGTACCATCCGGTACTACGAGAGCACATCAAAGGGCTGAGAAGTTTTCAAGACGTAGCCAATGGACAAGCAAATAGACTAAAGGGCAGTATGATCCTTTCCTGCAATACTTTTACCAAAAAATATCAACAAGCTTTCCGAGGTCGACCCAGATCATTAATTGCAGAATACCGAATATACTTATACGCACCAAGGAGAATACCGATCCGAATAATGACAATGTACACCACACAATATAACGGCGATTACGTGGCAGCATATTACCAAGAATATCTAATAACGGGTGATGAAATACGAATTGTGCCTCCACAACACGAGGACGAGATCTATGAACAGAATCACAAGTTGTTAACGCCAATGGATATCTTTTCCCACGAATAAAACCAGCATTACGAGCGAGGCCGCTGATTATCGAACCGATAACGGAGAGAGCAGTGATACCGACAATAACAAGTATAGAGTCGACACGAAATGCCACGGCAAAGTCACTCAAAGAAACAGCAAAGATAGCGGCATTAACAAGTAAATTTATAACATTAATCGTTCTTACAGCTGCCGGCATACTAATCCTGATCTGTATCAATACATGTCTATGTTACCGACAATGGCAGCGAAAGAAGAAAAAAGCCAGAACCAAAAACTCACCGGTGGGCGACAATACGAGGCCCCAGAGGGTCCCGACAACCTGATCCCAGAATCTATAAAACAAGAGATCGAATACGATGCGCAAGCGCGAATCGAAAGAAAGTTGCGCGACATCATCGCAAGAGTGCCGAACTCAAACGAGTTCCCCGATGTGCTACGAGAGACGGCGGAACTAAATGGCTACAGTTACGCAGAAATCCGTCCACCAATACGAACTACGAGCGCAATGTCGCCCCAAATGAAACGAGCGCTGGCGGACCCTTACTGCGTCACCAGCTACTGATGAGAGAAATTTCATGAAAGTAACACTGTAAATATGACAAAAATGTGATCGATAGTGAATATTGATAAACTGGTAAATTGAACTCGTTATGTATTTTTTGTGAAATATTAGTGTAGATGATTGACTGAAAACCTTGCTTTACCGTAGCTGACACTTATCTTGTATCTTGTGTGACCTTATCTTTCACTTATATTTTTATGTTTTATTCTGTTGTAAAATCTCGAGTCGAGATTTCAATGGTACCCGAAGGAATGTTGCGGTCCGTTATAGATCCCTTACAAAACATTAGGTAACAAATACATTACATAAAGATCAAGAACTAAGACAATTAGGTTTAATACATGTATTTGATAGTATTAAAAACAAAATAATACACATTCTTTACGGCGTGGCACCCGTGGAACCCTTTGCGACCCCAAGGAACGGTATTGAGATGTTTTGGAGGCTGAAATAACCATGTGAATGAGAAAAAATACCAAGTCATGTCAGGGCTTACCTAGTGACAGAAATCGAGTAGCTGGCCCTCTTCGGAGAGGTCTTCGCGCCCCGACTCCGTTTTTTCAATCTACGAGCTGGTGATAATTTCTTGAGCAGAGATATACACCTGTAAAGTTAGAAGAATTAATTAATAAATACAAAGATTAATTAAAAAACTTACGTGAGTCAGCAAAAAATCCACGAAGAATCACCGCGTGATTATTCACGAGATTAGTCCGTGATTCACAAACCTTGTGACACTGGCGGCCTGCAAACATACAAGCATCAGTTTCTATATAAAATCGAAAACTTACAAAAAATTTTAGAGACATACCAACGAATGCACCCAGACAATGACAGTAATTGACCAATTGATATTGTAGAAATTGTGGAATGATTCGTTGGCGAACTAGGATTGGACGGGGCCGAGTGACGAGATGGCAGACCCGTACTATAAAAATTACAATTAATTTCAGAATAATGCACAAATTTTGACGCACAAGAATTTAACGCGAAAGAAAAATCATTGACATTTTATTGAGAATAACCGAAACTAGAGAACCCTTGAACGAACGACAAACGCCACACTGAGACGAGAGAACAGTTAACGACTGCACAACGAACTAGCGAGAAGCGACATAAATTCCAAACGAGAGATTCCGAATCCTCATTACTATTGACAATTCGAGTTGCCGATAGATCATCCTTTTTATTTTTCTTATTTTATTGTTTACGTTTTATTCGGTTTAATTATCCTAAATATATGTATTGTAAATATCGATTTCCTTTCATAATTGACTTTCACTAACCTTTAGTCTGTAACAAGACTCCCCGAAAAATGTCGAGGCGACACACCAACTAGTTATGATTTTTTAACTTGAGTCAGCAGTACAGTGTCAGTCTACTGAAGCTAAGTAGCTAGACCTGCTAATATATAGATAATAGCAACTTATAAATAGCGATAAATTATAATAACTTTTGTTAACTCCATAATACTCCGATAAATTATTAGTTCTATGGTAATTTGTCGATTGAACATGACGTAAAGTCAGTTAACAGAGGGAAGTATTAATTAATGTGAATGTAAATAGAAAGACCTGCTGTTACTATTTTAATGTTAATGTGTTTCATTTAAGTTGTATATATCGCATAGTTTAAATTGGGAAAGAATATTCTGAACATAAACTTCCCTTCACTCTGAAGTCACTCTCCTTTAAATCAGCAGCTTCTCCGGAGAATTTACAGCTGGCGATATTGTATCTTACCTTCCAACGATCAATTAAAGAACGGTTAATCTGTCGGTCAGAATCAGCGCCTAAAACTTACGTGCTTTTTCCAAGAGAATTGAGCTTGTAGGGCTGGTGACATTCTTTTCCCGCATTGTTCTAAACGACAAGATAAATGCTTAGTCAACGTCCTCGAAAGTTGATTTTATTTGACAGTGTGTAGTTATGTTGATGCCGCCACTTTAAAATCTTTGCAAAATATTCAGTTTTTTAGACTAGATTTTGCTCACGATGCTGCGATCGATGGCATACTCGGTTGCAATATCTTTCATCGCTTTACTGCTTCTAAACTGTTGTAGGATTACATATTTCTGCTATAAAATCAAATCATTCCTCTTACGTTTGCTTGCCATTAGTACAGTGTGATGTAAGTTGTGATGTGTCTTGCTTATTCAACCACTGAGCATCATAAAACAGCAGAATATCCAAGTGTTTCTTTATTTTACCATGGCAACAATTGGTCTTTGTCATACCACGATTCACTAACCACTTAATCCACTTAACTTAACATACCCACCCACTGTACTATTAATCTGGAACAAAGGAGGCGTCATGACAGAATAACATGTGTTATAAAACGAGTTGTGCCAGTAACCGAGCAGAACTCACAGTAAACTCGGGCTTCCAAAGTTCATGCCACGAAACCCCATGTTATTAATCGGGTTCTCCTATTAACCGAGGTACTATTAATCGAGTTCTACTGTAGAAAGATTATAAATAAAATAATGAAACAATCTCAAAATAGTATCTCTGAATTTTCTATATACACCCATAATACAGAAGATATTTAGAGTAGTTTAATTAATTCGAAGAATAATCGTTGTAAGATTATGTTGTGGGATCGCTGAAAATGGGTCAGCGATTCGCTTAGAGTACTAGAAAACTTGGATCGAAAAATAGTATTATGCAGAAAAAATATTGTTTGGATAAAGTTTGGTTGGATTACCAGAAGCAGTTTTTATTAATATTTAACAGATTGTGTTTTCGCTTTCTTAACTTATGATCATTTGAATATATTAATTTCAAATTATTAATATTTTAAATGTCCTTAATTTGACTCATGAATCACTAGAATTCTAGGGTTTCATTGTTTTTTATTTGTTAATTGTTAATCATAATGTTTGTTTATTTACTCATAAATTAATTTTAAGACAATTAGTATCATTTAAAAATATTACAGACCACTCAATAACGCCATCCTAAAAGGTAATGTTGATAATGCTCGAAAGATTCTGCACATAGTTCAAAAGCATTGTGAATGGGCACTGGATTTAGTTAATACTAGCGGGCATTCTGCATTAATACTGGCACCAGCTTGTGATGTACCACCAGATTTTATTGAAGATCTTCTGAAAGCTGGCTGCAAGCTTGACCTTTGGGATGATACTGGCAAATCGGCAATTATTTACGCAATTGAATATCGAAATACACAAGCATTAGAAGTGTTACTGAATCACGGTACCTACTCAATCTTTGCTCGTCATTCAATGATTGTTTCTACAATTTAGTGAAAAAACTTAATTTGACAAGTCTTCTAAGTCGATATCAAACGTGCTATTATACACCTTTGCAAATAGCTTTGATGCATGGCTTCAAAACTGGCGTTCAAATGTTATTGGAGCTAAAGGACTGCAATGGAAAATACATGGTCGATGTAAATGAAACTGGTTTGATGAATGCTGAGTCAGCACTCCATATCGCTGTTAGTCACGAGTGTGACATAGAAATGATAGAAATGCTTCTATCTCGTCCAGATTGTGAGAATTCTGTCCAATTATTCTTTTATCATAATGTCTATTATTTAATTTTTAGTTTTTTATTTATATTTTAATTAGTTTTTATAATTTTTCCATTCTTTTTATTAGCTTACTTTCTATATATACTGTCAGACCTCTCGTATCTGTATCTCTTCTAACCGTCACTTTCTCATTCCATCGCGATTTTCATTTGACGGAGCTTCAAATCGCCATTGAAAACTATCTCTCAATCCGTCACACTTTCGAAAATATACAGGTCTAACTGTATATATATATATATATATATATATAATTATCTTCAAACTTGGTACATTTACTCATTCTCGATGACAATAAATGATTATCGAAAATTTGATCAAAAAAACTTCTTAAGGTCTCAAAATGGGAAAAAAACACAGAATTCGGAGTTCCAGAACAATATTAATTTAAAAAGATCTTATAAATTATAAGTAGATCATATTAATTTTTTGTGTTTTTTAAATCATTTTTTTAATTAGAACTTTGTTGGCAAAGTAGATTTCTGTCTGCATAAAGAATAAATATAAAAAAATTATTTTTTTAATAATTCTGAACACTTTCTCAAATTTCTTAAATTTTAGTGTTTTAATTTGCTCAATTCTGATAATACTTTTTCCTTTCCATATTAAATATTGATATATTCAGACATAATAGAAAAAGTTTGTTGTAAAATAAGATAAAAGAAATTAATTTACGGATATCTTGTCCCATTAAAATATACGATCCTGTTGAGAAACGTACCCATTTTAATCAAATAAACTTTTATTCATTAAATTCGGGCCGTTAAATTTCATGAGTATTTTCAGAACGAACGTAAATTATTTTATCAAAAATGTTTTCTTTTTATTTGTTATTTTCAAAAATTTTGAAAATGTCATTTGAAAAGTAATAGTCAATTTTGTTTCCTCTTATAAATAATTTTTAGATTTGTTTTCCTAGTAAAAATTAAAGATCAGACAGAAAACCAATGCGTTTTTTGGAATAGTGACTCGACATATGCATATAATATAATAATAATAATAATAAGAAGAAGAAGAAAAGAAGAAGTTCTAATGAGAAATTATAACAGTGACCCAGACTTTACACTTCATGTGCGCATGATCGGCGCAATTGCATTTGTACCCCCTGATAATATTGAGGTTGCAAAGGAGATTTCCAAATTTTAATGGTGCCTTTTCGATATTTTGCTTCCTTCGACCTCTATATAGTTTAAAGTGATGCTGAATGCCCACGGTGTTCATTGCATTTGTATTCCCTGATAATAAACAAGCGGGGTCAAAACGGTGGGGTCAAAACGGTGGAGTCAAAACGGCGGGG
>MQRK01248982.1:57774-79669 GCA_001938485.1 Girardia tigrina
TGCTATTTTGTGTTATTGAAAAATAAAGTATTTGGAAAAAGAATTTTGTGTTCATTCATTTATATATTTATGTTGGAAGTCCTTTCTGATTAATTGGAGTCAGATTTCAGATTAAAGATTAAAGTTTAAAGAATAAAGATTTGTGTTTTAAAAAAGTAAATATTTAAAGTTAAAGATATGTAATACTCAACACTTTTACCATTTTTCTTGTACCTTCAAAAAATCATCCTTTCAAAACTTCTTAGGTTTTTCGTCAAAAGGTTGTTCAAGATGGGATTTCAAGACATCCAAAGACTCCAAGTTCTTGTCTTTAATATAATTTTTCAGCGATCTAAATAGCTGATAATCAGAAGGGGCAATGATGGAGGTATGGTGGGTAGAGTAGCACATCCTAACCGAGGTCCAACAACTTTATACTCTTTGGAATTATCATGATGTAACGCAACACCCTTCCTGTTTGCTAATTCTGGGCGTTTCTCGTGGATCGCTATCTTTAATTTATCTAGTTGGTAGCAGTACTTGTCTGAATTAATCGTTTGGTTGTTTGGAATGATGTTATAATATAAAATTCTTTTGAACATACATCACACACAGAGCATGACTTTCTTAGGATGAAGACCGGCTTTGGTAATGATACATAGGGGTTCATCTGGTTTACTCCAAAATCGTTTTTGCTTCACATTTTTATAAAAAAATTCATTTTTCATCACCCGTCACTATTTGTTCTAAAAAAGGTGCATTTTCATTGCGCTTGTAAAGCGAATCACAATTGGATATGTGATTTAGCAGATTATGCGGGCGATTCATGTAATTGTGCTTTACTAAAGGCTCATGGACGGTGGTTTTCGGTGTCTTCAGTATTTCCTCTAATTCATTATTCGTTTAGTGAGTATTGGTCTGGACCTGGTAATCATGGGTGTTGGAGGGTCTGCCAGTGCGTTCTTTATCTTTGAGGTTGAAATCACCAGCTCTGAACTTAGAAAATCACTTGCAAACTGTTCTGTCAACTAGGTTATCCTTACACAAAACATATCTTATTTCTTGCTTTAGTAGCATTCTTGTCTTTCTTGAAATAGCTCTTTGTTTTCTTCCATTTTCAAATCGGCGACCAGCAGATACAAATCAACTTAGAAAAAAGGTTTCTTTTCTAATGATGAGTCAGACAATCACTTTTCATCATAACTAAACCATTTACAATTTTTTTATGCCTTTGACATATTCTGTCACATGCCCGTGGCATATTTGGACAATCGGCCTCAATTTTCCGGACAACCCTATACAAATATCAGTGTACTGTTTAGAAACATTTAGAAATGAGTCACTGTAAAAAGTTATAACGAAGGGATAAATTTGTTCTTTAATTTATTATCATTATTATAAAAATAATAATTATTATTAATGTGAATCGTATTATTATTAATAATTTTGTTATTATTATTGTTAATGTATAGATTATCTTTTTTGTATAGTTGTTATGGTGATTATTATTATTACTACTACTACTATGATTATATTTATCAGTTTTTTTATATTATGCTCCTTTTAGTACAAATAAATCAGCCATTGTCTAATAACACAACTGCATTGCATGTTGCAATAAAGATGAAATTAATTGAAATTATATATTTATTGAAGTCTCATGATGCGGTTGATCTTTCTCCTCGTTCGGAACCCGATCATAATGTATTATAAAGTCAAAGTACCAAATAATTATTTACATTTGATATTTTAGATTGATGATTCCGAAGATGAAATCGATGAAGACAATGATGATAATTCGATGAATTGTATTGAAAGTGATCCGTTAATACCGAAAAGAAATATACCAATTGAAATGAATGTTTACCAAGAAAGTCAAACAAATAATAACGTAAATGGTTTGACCGAATCAATGAGGCAAATGAGTTTGAGTGGAGATTTAAAGCACCGATTGATAAATCTTTTGCTACTTTCACACGAACCCACTTTGAACATTAATGAGTTACAGCAAATTGTGAAGCCACAAATGAATGTAATTTTCAAAAAATACGTCAACACAGAAAACCATAAAAAAGACGTATCTGAGCTTTTGGATCGGATGAATTGTTTACCGGATTCTGTGGGGCAGTTAGTTGAAAGTCTTCAAAAAATTAGGCGCTTTGATTTAATTCAAAAGATACAAAACAATCTAGCGAGCACAGTAGAGTGACTGTAGTTTCGAGCAACCATAATTATCTATGTTTACATTTTGACTTCATCATTAACAATAATGACTTAAATTAAATCATTTTATCAAAGAATTTCTTCATAATCATGTCTTAACGATGGAACCGTCGATATCGATTTCGTTTTTTTTGGGGTTTACTTTCTATTGAATATGATTTTCTTTTTAGGAAAGCTCATTTCAATAACTTAACTAGAGACTGTACTAGAAAATTTTCATTTTCAATAGAAAGACACCCAAAAAGAACAAAAATCGACTTTATTTTCGTTGGATATAGAGATTATGAAGAAATTGTTTGAAAAAATGGTTCCTGGTTTCGTATTGATGTCTTATATTAACAAATAAATTTAATTAATAAATAATTAGAATTTGTTCTTTTGTTTGGAAATACAGTGACCTCTCGCTATAACGCGAAGCTCGGGAGCCAAAGGTTTCCTCGCGTTATACTGAGGATCTTATTGCGAGGATCTTTCGGTTGTAAAAATGATAATTTACACGTCTCTAAAATCCACGCGTTAAAAACAATTCGATTAAGCTTACTTGACTAAAATCATGAAGAGAAATTCCTGCAGCTAATGAATTTATTGATTACAATATAAAAGTTAAGTACATACAATGTTGAGATATAAATGAGGATAAGGTTTAGTTGTTAAAAGTTTAAAAAAATCGGTTATTTTTGTTTGTTTATGCTGACTATGCGATAGATTTTGAATAGTTGCAATCAAGCCTTTAAGTTTGTAAAACTTCATATCATCGATTTCAGATTTTTGGGCTTCAAGAAATTGCTTGTGCGGCTGTTAGAATTGTTGAAGTCGCAAAAGCAATGAATCTTCAGTATCTGTTTCACTGTGTGTTTGATTAACCGAAGCATCTTTTAAATCATTATGAATAATTTCGTTGTCACTTAACATTTCACTGGATATTATATCCTCATCGAGACTAATCCATTGCTGTAGAATCTCCTCCCGTTGTTCATTGTTTCCTTAATCGAGATCGAAATTCTCACAATTCACTTATTCCTCCTTCAACAAAAAAAGAAACTAGTACGGTGTTCATAATGGAAGTGAAAAAAATATGCCTTGAAAAGTTTTGTTTTGCTGCCACGATGTGGAGGACTACGTTAATCGTGACAATTTATCTGTAGTATCGCACTTTTTTACATATTTATTGATATTCATTTGTACTTACAATGAAGAACAAAATCCAAAAAATCTCAAGTGGCGATAAATGCTCGCAATGTAATTTCGACAATATCATTGCAACCAATGTTTGTGAACTGCGCGCAATAAAAATAATCATATCCTTTGTTCGCCGTCCTGGCCACGTATATGCTCAAATTTCTGCAGTGTAATTGTGATATTTATGAGAAACCCCGGGGTCTTATCTTATGTGCAGAACCCTCTGGATGCGGTATTTTGAAATTCAATGAATATCCTAAAAAATGTCGATTGTTCGGTACAGTCCAAAGGTAGCCAGGAAAATGACCTGTTGTAGAAGAGTTATGGCCCTGGATTTTCTGCGGTTTGTGATGGGTCCATTTTAAATTTGTTGTTAATAGTATTGTTGTTCGATTCATCATTTTAAAATAATCGTCTCCGACAATTATTCAAATTGTTTTTCTGATAATTATTAAATCAGGTACGATATTTAAGTTGAAATAATTGTTAGTCGTAATTTAATTATTCAAATAAATGAAACAGAACTTGAACTCAGAAAAATTGAAAAAGGGGATTTAGGAACAGTAAATTATTATACGTTCGCATAAAAATTGTTATCAGTTATTTCATACAAATTCGTTTGAAAATCTTTGTCACAAAAACTCGTTCATAAAAAAGATTTTCAGTAACCACAATTTTCGTTCATTGAAATTAGTATCGAAATTCGTCAATCAGGCAAAATCGAAATTTTGTGAAATTGAAAAGTTCAAGTTCGTTAACAAAAATATCAAAAACCAAAACGTAAGCATATTTTCCACAATTGTATATTCGTTGCCTCTTTTACCTTTGGGGTTTCATTTTTTAAGTAGGTAAAGAATCGTCGCACTTTTTTGTTAGAAACACGATAATAATATTAGTCATAAGTATATGTTTTATTGGACACTAATAGCTATATCAATTACGGGTGAGTCAAAGGACCGTCTTTTTATATGCACGAGACTGACTGGTCTTGTTGCGTTTGAGAACGTTTTTATATGACGAATTACTCTCGTTCAAAGGGTTAAGGTGATTATTAAATTATTTAAGAAAAAAAAATAAATCATAAATTTGAACATCTCCAAAACAAATTTCAGTATTCGAAAAATAAAATTGAAATCAGCAAATTAATAAATCACTTTTGTAATTCAAAATTTTCGGCAGTCAACTCACCAATTCGTAAAGGGGGCCATCCAAAATGAGGTCACACAGAAAAGCGGGACATAATTTTGTGACAAAGTATGACGTGGGGGAGGGGGCGTTGGAAATATGCTAAAATTGTGTGATTTCATTTATGGACAGCCCCAAAGGCAAAAATATAAAGGAAAATTTAAAATTCACTGTGAGCAACTAGCTAGCCAATTAGAGCGAGTTAAACGATTGAAATAATTTGATTATGGGACAATTACTCGGCCTGATAACATAACGATAATAATAATAATTGTTTTCCAATTGAATTTTATCCATAAATGAATTTTAAATTCATTTTTAAACATAGTTTTCTTATTTAATTCTTTTAAATTATTTTAACTTAATTTAAATTATTTAATTTCTTTTAAATTACTTTTATTATTAAATTATATATTATTTCATGTATCTTTTATATAAAGCGACAAATAAATCAGTAATTGTTAATCAACCAAAGTATTCGAACATAACATACAAAAAATCAATTTTTTGACAAACCTAAAACACAATACTAAATTGAGATTATCTTTTTGACAAGGAGCAGAAGACTTTAAATATAAATAAAAATATATAAATACAATAAGGACTTCTAACTTAAATTCCGAAACATATTATTTACAGTTTTATTAAGTAAACAAATCGATGTTAAATTTAGTAAAAATATTATTTTAAAGCATTTGTTTCAATCAAATTAATGTAATGAAGAAAAAAATATATTCGGAGATTTATTTAAAATTTGGATTTTCAATTATTGGTAAGACCTGTCATTGATGAACACAATGTGTTTTATTTAATGCTGTTCTTAGTGTTGAATCTCTGAAACCATCAACGCTCAAACAAGTCTCTTAGAAACAAAACATTAGAAATATGTTGGAAGACTTGGAATTTTTCAAAAGACACGAGACATCGCATTCCAAAAAGAAGACGTTGCAATTATCCATGTATCATATTAAATTTCTCTGGAAGTTATAAAATTTTAAAGTTCCATAAAAGAGTATAAACCCTCATTAATGTCGCTTAAATTAGTTTTTAGAGAATCATTTGAAATTAAAATGGGTAAACATACCTTTGCTCAACAACATAATTCAGAGAAGTATTTCAGACATGTCCATGGACGTGACGGAAATAAAGGAATCCTCATTATTTTCCTGTAAATTTTATGAGTCCAATGATGTTACTTCATGTTCCAAATTACTCATCTTCGTGATATATATTCACTTAAATAAAATCAAAAACATTAATGATTACACTAACCGACACTCAAATTTAGACAAAGAAGTCTTTATCTCTACTATATGCATAATTTGATGCTGAACACGAATATGATAGTCATTTTCCTCCTATACGTCCATATTTTTTGTAAATTGAGAAAAACTGATAATTATATAACTTTTATATTTTAAAGCAAACTTCGATGCTTACACGTTAAAACAATAGAATAAATTAATTGTAAATATAGTATAGTATTATTAAATTAATAATTAACTGCCCTTAATTGTATTCTTATTATTCATGTAATATTTTTATATATTTTAAATTATAACTTAAAAGAAATTAATTTCTAAAATAGTAAAATAATAGAAAATAGTAAATATTGCATCAAATATATATTAAGAATACAATTTACGGGCAATTAATTATTACTTTAATAACAATCAAATATTGTAAACTATATTTACATTTAATTTGTTTTATTGTTTTAACGAGTAATCATTGTGCGTTGCTTCAAATTGTGTCATTACTGCTATTTATTTTATAATTCTTGCGTAAGTTATTTTTAATATTATTACCTAATTAATACTTAAACAATTATGTTTTTTTCAGGTTATGTCGAATAGATATCAATGTATTAACAACCTCAATAAATGGTGTTATATTTGTTGAAAATTTATATTACTCCCAGAATCCAAAGTCTTTTTTTTCAATACTTTAAAATGAAAATAAGAGCAAAACAAGTCATTTGCGCCCCTTTGCGACTGCCAGAAATGGTTTTTCTGATCTCTCTCTATGGTCCTCTGGAAAACTGAAACAAATGCCATTTTCAACTCCAATGGCTTGGCGTGAGCAGATGGATCATATTAACGATTTTTACTTCTGTTTGACAAATGTTCGTGATTACAGTAAAAATACAGCTCATCTTATTTATTATCCTGATTTACCGTCAGCAATCCTGCCAAAAGTATATGAACCAGGAGAGGAGCCTGCTGTTCTACCAAATGATTTAAACATTCTTTCTGACAGCGACGATGAAATATCAAAAACACCTGATAACATGGAAGCCAACTGGAGACCAGATGACGGGGAACACACATGTAAAACCATCAACCAAGATCAACGTGATAGTTTTGTCAGAAAATTGGGGTTATCGAAAGATGGTTCCTATCTTGCTGCAACCATGCTTAAACAATTTGGTGTTTTAGCAGCATGGACGAACACGACGGCTTACAGGGCAAGGGATTAGATGTTCGTGGAATTTTTCAAAAACAAGTGATGGCGATGAGATGGTCTACGGCGATGACATTGAAGGTCTTCTTTCGAGAATGAACATTCACACGAATGTGAAAGAGGACTGGTGGCTCTTTGTCGACGGTTGTGTCAATAGTATGAAGGCTGTGCTCATCCATAAGGACAACAAGCAAAATAAATTCATTTCGAATCACGTAAATCTGAAAAACCAATATTGTTAAAAGTAAAGAATAAAATGATTTCCTTGAAGAAATTCCCTAATGATATCCTGAAAATTTTAAAAAGAAATATAATTGAAATGATTAACAAATTCAAGAAAATGGTTACAATCACAAAAAAATCAAAATTACTTTTCTGATTAATCTGATTTTCAAAACCTCCGACATAATATCTCGAAAAAATCTTTTAAATTACTCACAAAATTATTTAGAAATTTTCCTAGAGACTCACCATCGACCTTATAAGTTAAAGCTCTTAATACTAGACAGACAAATCAAATTAAACAATAACAGAAAAATAGAGGCATATTCTGTTAACATGGACTAATGTGTTTTATATAATTGTAAGTCAATGGTCTGTGAGAAACCCCATGGCGAAATTAATATAAAAGCTTATTTTAAAGATATGTGATGTGACCTTGTTCGGTTATTCGAAATAGTTGTTGAGACTGGTAAAGCAAATAATTAAACATATTGTGAGCGAATTGCTCTCAACTTATTCGAAAACTTTAAATGGGTGAATAGCGCCACAAATATTTAGTTGGTGATGTACATAGAATTCAAATGTCTAGTGGGCCATTTTTGTAAGCGGAACTGGCAACATGTAGTGAGCCAAATAAAAAAGTACAAAAAATTCGAAACATGTTGTGACATATTAGTTTCCCATTTGTGTTTCCCTGAAATAGTTATTAATTTATAAAATTAATTACAAACGGTTGGTCTTATATGGTTGGCCAGTCATTTTTAACTACTCTCAATTTGTACAAGAAGTGAATAGAATGGGGAATCTCTTTTGCAAAGAATACCGTCCTCATTTAAGTCAGAATTTGAACGAACTTCTAAAAGAACTTTGAAACAGCAAATTTACTCAGAGATGTTTTAGATTTTTGTAGATAATTTGAAGACGTTTTGAAATCTTACTTAACACAGTTATTTCTATATAAAATGTTCAAAAGCTTCTTTGCAAAGATTAGAGAACCACCAATTTGTTAATATCAACGGTTAGATTATTATATCATGCTTAAGGCTTGGATATCTTTGCTGTTATTATTATTTTTAGTTTTATGATTGTCCTTTCATTTTCGGAATAAATGGTAGTTTAATGCAAGCTGACATCTGGTAAAATAACGAGTTTAGTTTGGCTTACAAATAATTTTTGTAAGGTATATACAATTGGAAATACTTAGATTAAATTTAATACATAACGAAGGATTTAAGTCTTCTCAAATTCAGTGAAGATAAAATTGAAGTGATCAAATGTTTGAGGTTAGAAATAGAGTTTTAATTATTCTTCTTTAATTATTCTAGTCCTTGAGTTTGGTGACAAAGGCAATTTTTGTAGTTAGCGGATTGTTAGTGCTAGGTGAAAGAGAAGATAATAAACAGGATATTTAAATCTTTAATAAGATTGATGGGGATCAAATCGATGAGATATAAGATAGCAATATTAAGTTTAGAGTTTCAACTGTCGCTTTGAACATTTTTCTCTTCATTGTAATTAAAAATATTTGTGGTTTTCCCTTTATAGTATTGGTTTCTAAGTAAATATGAATATTCTAATATCGTGTAAACCGGTCTGATTACTTAAATATTAATCAATTTCTGTGGTTATATTCCTTATTCCTATTCACGGGGCATTTTACTTTGTGTGTTTAAAGCATGTCTAAAGACCAGATCAAGCTTATCTTACAAAGAATGGAATCATCTGATGGGTGAAATTCGGAGCATCATAAGAATGAACTAGTATTCAACCGTCTCAAGCTTGGGTGTATCAGAATTATTTCTTGATGCATAAACTAAGACTGTTTGGAACCACTAGTCGACAGAACGGTTTAGACTAAGTTTCTTGACGTTCTTAGGCTATTTTTGGAGAATACTTGAAGTTGATAGATTGAATGACAAAGTCATTGACATAGTAAATGAGTTAAAATGATTTAAATCAGATAGTAAAGATTAAACAACATAACTTAACCTTGAATTTACAATTAGCAGAACTACCTTTTCATATGCTGCCGTCTGATTCTCACACACACAGAAACATAAATATATAGAAGAGATGTTTCTAATGGCCAATTTAGATTGAGCCATCGGTAGAATAAAATTTTAGAGAAAGAGTTAGTAGAACCCAATATTGGAAGGGTCAAATATAGACGAAATCATCGCATTATTTTCGAAACATAGATATTTGATGACGAAAACGTCATCATAGTTAGATAAAATTACATTTTTGGGAATAAAATTTTAAAACTCGAGCGTTTATACTTTATTATCAAACAGCCAATTAATAAATCAGAGTCTTCAGTCAAAAACAAAGGTGCTCTTTTTTTGTTGGCTCTTAACAATTGATGAACTTCAATGTACTCCATGTTAAATAGAAATATAACACACAATACGTATCATGGATATGTATGCGTTTTTTGATAATGTTATATGTATTATCATGCTTGGTTGTAAAATAAAGTTGCAAACCACTCTTCAAAATTATCGCTATAAAAATTGCGAAAACCTATCGATACAAAGAATAGGTTTTCCTTTTCATTAAATATAAAATAATTATGAACTCAAACAAAATTACAAAGATTTAGTTAAATAACTTTATTGAAGGGACGTAAAATGAAGTTTCTTCTAATCGAAAAAACCTTGTGATCAAGGAAGAAAACTGTTGAAGACGGAAGGTGTCCTCAATCTACCAAAAAAAATAATTCCAGGAATGAAATGAATCTATTCGATTGTTGAGGACAGAAGATGTCCTAAATCTGTTGAAAAAAATAATTCCGGGATCTAAATGAATTTATTCATAAAACAATACTATAAATATTATTTAACAATCCATGATAATCAATTTTAAAATCATTTTTTTATTATTAATTTGCTGTCCGTAATAAGTAGGGCACTACAAAAACAAATTACAGCTAATAGAACTAACAGGTATAATTATGATTGGATAGTCAGTAAACAAGTTAAAGTAAACTGTCCAAACATAGATATTTTTTCTTCTTATGTTTAGATGGAATGGATCCGATTTTTTTGAGTAAACAGATGATAAAAAGTCTTAATAACTACTAGAAATAAAATTCATCGGTAAGAAAAATTAATCCACAGTGATAAATTATAATTTTTATATTTTATAACCACTATTTTTATTTATTATTTTATACTGTCATTTTTAAATATAAACATCTGCTTACACACTCATATATATCCTCTAGACATGCTTCGATTTTTCGACAAAGGTATTTGCCAAAATGATCTCCGATTTCAAATATAATTCTTCTCCTATTGATTCGATATGAAAAGAACAATAAAGAATAAATGTATCTGTCTATTCGTATAAGAGTTAAGTAAATGCATATCCTTATCACACCAAGAAAAAGTAAATTCGGTAGACAATTACAATCACAAAATCTCCTTAAAATAAAATTATACACTAGTGGTGTATTTATACATTGGCGTTAACAGTAATAATTAAAATAATTGGAAAACAATTTAAAATTGACTAATTCAGTCAGCTAAATATTATACTCTCTAAACGTTGTACTAATTCACCGAGTCATAAATCCTTGTACCTCGTAATAAAACAAATAGTTGATATTCAATTGAAAGAACAATAATGTGAGGCATGTAAATATATATAATAAAGAATAGTTAGCATTTTCTTTAACTAATTTGATGATATTATTAATTTTTAAAATTATAATAATAATTGTAAATGTACATTTGTTTTTTGGTATGAATCTGAAAACCGTTTGTTCTTATGTAATTTATATTTTTCTTTTCTTTCGTGATAAAAAACATTCAGTTTTATCTAATGTGATACTTTCAAATTTTAAACGCCTTTCTGTTGTACATTAGTGTTAGATCTTTTTCTGAAGAAATTTTGGAATTATTTTATTTTATTTTTTTGTATTTTTATTATTTCATTTTTCAATCAAAATGAGAAGATTATTTTTTTTGAAATCAAGAAGAAGATGAAGAAAGAAAAAGATCGAGGAAGAAGTAAAGAAACCTAATTTATATCAAGGAATTATTTATTGTGCATTGATTGCAATTTGAATTTTAATTATCATTAAAATAAATAATACTAACTAACAGTTTTGTAATATCAAACAAATCTTTTTCTGAAACCAGTCTAAATTGCGGATATTGAAATAAAACAGGAACAAAAAATATGTTAGCTGTGCTAAATTTTATATATACATATTAAAAGTCCTATATCAACCAATCATGTAAAAAGAAGTTATATATATTATAAATACAATTATAAATACAAATTACAATTTTTTTAATTAAAATGCAAAATAATTCCCAGTTATTGCTTACCGACAATTCTCAACAATTACCTGTCAACAATTCCCAACAATTGCTTGCCGACAATTCTCGACTGGAATAATCAGATTTATTCGTTGATTAGTTCGCGACGATAATTCGAATTGAACAACCAATTTTCTATCAACATTACGAACTTTCTGTAATCGTTTCTATGAGTAATTGTTAAGACAATTATACGGTTCAAATCGTTGAGATTAAGACTTGTTTTAATTGAAAATCTTTAACTATTATTGAGTTCTTCTGCACAACTAAGCTTATAAAAAAAGAATTTCTTTTTGATCAGCTTAGTTTAGATTGTTGACAAATCATTTTTTTTTGTTTTGTAAAAGTAACTAAATTATCTCATATACGCTAGTTGATCAGAATTGTTACTTTTACAATAATATTAAGTATATGAAAGCAGGATTCCAGTCCAGCAAATGGATAAGGACACTAGCTCACCAACTGTAATGTAGTCATTAGTTTTGCGTTGAGAAGGGCCATTTTCGTTTTATTTTTGCATAGGGAATTCAATCCAAATGAAAAACTGAATATTTGTGACATGCACCCGTGAAGAGAATTTTGTGAATTTTTTTTAAGTATAACTACATAAACCGCATCTTTTGTGCTATGGTTTTTTAATAAATCGATTAATTATTGAGTGAATCTATCGATTGAGAAAGAATTCTACACGACATTGTTGAATATCGAGCTGATTTCTCGCGATCGTCGCTTGTTTAAGTTCAACAATGGGGAATTTACGAAAGCACTGGAAAATTTAGTGGTATATAGAAGGGTTGAAAGCGTTCCCTGACTAACTATAAAGTGTCAAGCGGTCTCTCTAGGTTTGTGCGATGGACCAAAAGTCAATCACTTCATCAATTACCAGAACGATACTATCGATTTAAATGATTTGATTTTTTATTGTCGATTATTTATTTTTATTTTAATGCAAGTGACAATTCAATCTTGAATGAGAGTGTGTACCATTTTATTTTCTTGAGAAATTTAGAGACGACGCTATTGACTGAGTTTGTCGATAAGTATAGATTGGATAATGTGAGATCGATGTATGAGACACCGGAGACAGCCGTTGATTCAATTGAATAGTTATAGATAGAAACAACAGAAAACAGTCGATTAATATTCTTAATTGATCAGTGTCATGATTTATACTCTGAAATCGAAAAAATTACCGCAACCGATTGATATCCAAGATTCAATTTATCTATCTATGATTTAATGCTTTTATTAGCTAGCGAAATTATCGATAAAATTCAAAGACACGAGAGGATAAATCAATCGGAAATATTGCTCCCAATTCATGAAATTCTCATTGTTGTACCTTCACAACATTACAAAATTATATTAAATTATTAAATAAAAAAAGAAACATAGTCTCAGATAATAAAATTAAATTAACAAATAATTAAATGTAAATTCAGTTTGTGATGAAAAAAATATTATTTGTTTATTCAAATCACTGATCTTTTGAAATACTACAAATGCAATTTGGATTTTAAAAAATATATTTATTTTGCCGAATCTTTTTTATCGATTTTCTTTTATACAACATTTTAATATGCGGATAGACCGATGGACCCGGCGATCGAATAAATCGACCACCACATTGATTAAGATGGTTCCCGTGACGGATTAAGTCCGACATTTGTTCATAATGATTGATTCAACAGACCATTCAAGTGACAGCATCAATACTCATTATCGATTATTCTCGTTTTATCGTTTAACTTTATTTTTTCTTTGTCATCTTTAATAATTGTAATGAACCTTTCGAAAGAATTGTTTTGATCAAGAGTCAACGAACTCAGAAAATTACCAACGGAATCGTTTTCAGAATTAGAATTCATTGAATATAAATCACTAATTCAAATGATAAATACAAACCAAAATTTCAAATTCCCAATAAACCGATTGTAAATTAATTTTTTTACCACTCCAAAAAATTCAAAACAATATTTATTCAACCGAGATCACTGTCAAGAATGTTCCAAATTTCCACAATCACGAAAATATCAAATTATTAATCTACTATTCTTCCAAAAAGTTGTAAAAAAATTCACAATCACTAAAATCTTTTGACCGAGGACCTACTTTTCCGTATTTTTCATTTGGTGTCACTCCTCTGAGATTCTGTAACGCGGTGCTGTCAACACCCCTGCACTCCTAACGACACCATTACTTATTAAAAGAAACATGAATATAAAAAAATTATTTCTAAAAAATCGATTAAATTAAGAAAACTCTGTCATCTTTTTATTATTTTTTTGAAGAATATATAAAGGATCATTTTATTAACTATAAAGAATTAACTAATATATCAATTTTCAAGATTCTAAGATTAGTCTTCCTCTTCCCCAAACCAATAATTAATGAACATAACAGTAGATCCACTATCTATGTCGTATGACTCTAATGTTCTTTCATCCTTCAAATTCGTCCCATTGTATTTCAATTGAATATCGTTAGTAATTCCCGTTTTTGGGTTAATTATATGTTTCGATTTCTCTACTGTAAAGTTCAGTGCAACCAAAATATTATATATTTTTCCAAAAGTATTAAAATAAATTGACTCCTTTTTATACATTGTTACATGTAACGACTCTTTCTCGTAACATCCCAATTCCTCGTTGTCCTCCAATTCTCTCACACATCTCCAAATAAATATATTTTTATTTCAATTGAAAACATTTTTTTAATGATTCTTTTAAATCTTTAATTACTGAATTTGATGATATCTTCAAATTATTTTCATATACAACGGAAACATCTATTTGTATGGTCATAACAATCATCAAGGTCTTTGATTCGTATTTCTACAAATATGATTCCCCTAATAGAATTAGTTGATCAAATTTTAATTGAATTTTATCTTCCGACACTTTCGCCTTCTTTGCGACTTCTTTTTTCAAATCTGAAACCGTTTCATCTGAAAATATTTCAAACTCAAAGCTTTCATTTTTAAAATGTATTTTTCTTTTTTCTCTCATTTCAATAATTGAATTATTTATTATGTCGTATTTAAGAATCTTTTCATTATCATTATTGAGATTCCTTTCATTCATCCACAAATACATTTGGCTTCTTTCAGTTTTATATTTATTCTTCAAATCATTCTTTTTATATCGTTAATCGTTGCATTCGAATTTATTTCAGTATTCTTGTGTCCATCATCACATATTCGTTGTTCCTTGAAGATCAACTCGAAATCCTTTACCTCAATTTCCTCTAATATTTGCTCTGTCAAATCATAAATTGTCACATCGGATAATATTTTTATTGAAACTGTTTTATTCAAAAATGTTATTAAAACGCTTATTTCTCCGATCAACGTAAATACAGAATTTTCTTTTATTTGTTCATCATTGAGATTCTTTTTGTCTTGGAGAACTTTATTATTGGATCTCAATGGGATCATGTCGACATCAATTCGAAACTCATCGACCAACAGATTCTTCACGTCCGACACCGACGCATTCGGTAATACGTAAATTGAACTAATTTCATCACAAAACATTTTTGTTATTTCTATATTTTCAACTGATTTTATCATTCTACTTTTTTCCATCTTGCAATCACCAACTTGTAATATCAAACAAATCTTTTTCTGAAACCAGTCTAAATTGCGGATATTGAAATAAAACAGGAACAAAAAATATGTTAGCTGTGCTAAATTTTATATATACATATTAAAAGTCCTATATCAACCAATCATGTAAAAAGAAGTTATATATATTATAAATACAATTATAAATACAAATTACAATTTTTTTAATTAAAATGCAATTTTGTTTATTTTGTGACTGTTTTTCTACATCTAAACTTGAGATTCTAAACCTTCATTTCTGGTCCTTGTAGTGGTCACTTTAAAAAGTTAAAAAATATTTAATTAAATTTTACATGAATATATATATATATATATATATATATATTATTTTATTCAATTTTGCATAAATCATGTTTTGTTTTTGTTTTATTAATTTTTACAATGTTTATTAATTGAAATATAAATTAAGATCTTTAAAAATATTTTAATAGACATGTTCTGTAAAAATTCAATTCCTAAATAATTTTTTCTTTAATTTTAAATCATTCAATTATAAATTATTTTTTTAATAAAACTTTTCCATGGACAATTAAATTCAATAAACATTACGATTTTATTTTAAATAGTGTTACAAGATATATCAAAATCTTCTTTACAATTTTGTTTAACTCCGAAGCTGTTATTTTAATTGTGATTTTTTAAAACTTTATTTTTATAAAAAATCATTTTAATTTAATTAGTAAAAATATTACCTATAAACATATTTTTTATGAAACCTTATTTATTTTAATTAGTAAAAATATTATCTATAAACTTAATTTTTTTATATAAAGTTATTTCATTTTAATTATTAGAACATTATTTTTAATTTATCTCAAATATCAATATGATTTTTAATTAAAAAATATCAAAAATTTAAAGTTCACCAAAAGGAACCCCAACATACCCCTCGTTTTTAAAATATTTGAATTTTTCAACATTTCGAATAAGTTGTCTACCATTTTTGTCTTCCATCTTGTAGCTTCTTTCGTAAATTCTTTCTATAATTTCATAAGGGCCATCAAATCTGTCTTCTCCTTTCGTTCTATTTTCCTTTTGAATCCAGACCTTTTCGCCAACTTTATAAATTCTTCGCGTTACATTTTCCTCTGGCATGTTTTTTCTTTTAGTCTTATTCTAGTATCCTCCCGGTTTATTTTGCTGTTATTATACCACTTTTGTCTATCTATTTTCTTTCCAAATACGACTTCTGCTGGACTGCACCCTATCGTATTTTTTTCGTTGCATTTATAGCGAATTCCACTTCCGGTAATATGTCTGCCCAACTTGTAGCATTTCTTTCTTTCAAACTTGCTTGTATAAATTCTCGTATTGTCCGAAACTGCCTTTCAATTATCCCATTTGTGTTATGGTGATATGTGCTAGAGAAAATCAATTCGATACCTTTTGCTTCCAACATTTCTTTTACTTTTTTCGCTTCGAAACCTTTCCCGCAGACTACGTGGTTCTCTTTTGGTGCTCCAAATTTTAACATCCATTTCTATAATATCATTTGTACTATTGTCTCTTCATCTTGTCTTTTAATTGCTGTCAAGCTCACGTATTTACTGAAATGGTCAATTCTTCCCAAGATGTATCTTTCTTTTCTTACTGTCTCATTCCATGGTCCGCAGATGTCTACATAAATTTTCTCAAATATTTCTGACGTTGTTATTTTTATGTTTTCTTCCTTTGTCTTTGTGGTTATTGTCTTTGTTCGTTGAAACTCCATGCATGATCTTACCACGTCTTTTACCGTTTTCTTTTCTTCTTCCATGTCAAACTTGTCCCTCAGATATTCATATACTTTTTCGGCTTCCGCATGGCACAATAATCTATGTGTTTGTATAGTAAGATCGTCTTGTTTTTCTTTCCTTTTTTTGCTTCTTCGAGTTCCATTTGGTCTTGTATACATGTGTCGCAATTCTGTCTTGATAACATATCAGCGTTGCCGAGCAGCACTCACTTCCTATATTCTATTTCGATATCCAAACTACTTAAGTAATTCATCCACGTTTGGAAATGAGCCGTTAAGGGTTTCTTTGTATGAAACATGAACGTTATAGCTTTATGATCCGTTCTCAATTTAAATCTCTTCCCGTACAGATAATGGTTGAAATGCTGGCAAAAATAAAAATTGCCAAAAGTTTTTTCCTTGTTATGCAATAACCTTTTTCATGTGCTGACATTGAATGTCATACATATGCTATTACTTGCTCTTTCCCCGAATCACTTATCTGTAACAGTACCGCCCCTATGCTATCAAAGCTGGCATCTATATCCAGAATGAATTGTTTGTTGAAATCTGGGAAGCTCAGTATTGGTACCGTTATCAAAGCTTCCTGCGTGTCCTTAAACGCTATTTCGCATGCATCCATCCAGATTAAGTTTTCTTTATTTAAACCGCACATTCCTTCTAATACTTTGGCTTTCTTTGCATATCCTTTAATAAACCTTCTATAATAGTTGCAAATTCCCGAAAAACTTCTCAAATTCTTAATACGTTTCGGCCTTTGGAAATTTTCTATCGCTCCAATCTTTTCTGGATCTGTCTGTATCCCTTAGTCATTTATTATGTGTCCCAGAAATTTTACTTCCGGTCGTAACATCTTACATTTCGCTCTTTTTATATTTAGTCCTGTTTGTTGGATCTTCTCAAATACTTCTCTTATCACCTTGTAATGATCTTCCTTTGTACTTATCGATATTAGTATGTCATCCAAATAAACTGATGAAGCATATTCCAACATAGCGATCGAGGATGAGACATGGGTCTTTTTCCAAGGTAGAAAGAAAGAAGATCACAAAGTTTGGATTCCTTCTAATGCTGTTCCAACCAAAAGTGATAAAGCCATCGCCAATGACTGATAAAAAATCTTTTGTTTTCGTAACCTTTACCTGTAACAAACGTTTTAATGTAAAAGCACTGCCATATGGTACCAAGATTGATTCCGTAGCGTATGTGAACTTTGTTCATGATACCGGTGAAAAATGGTGGAAACTTAAATCTAACAGCATCAAGCTAAAGGAACTTAAGTGGTGGCATGATAATGCAAGAACTCATTCTAGCAAAGAAACAACTCTTTTTTTGAAAGAAGAAAAATTGAAAAAAATTAGTCTATAGTCCAGATTTTAATCTGTGTGACAGATTCTTGTTTTCAAAAATGAAGAAAAGTTTTAAAAATCATGTTTTCAAATCACATGAAGAAATTGAAGAAGCTTGTAAATTCTTTTTTAAATCTTTATCAACAGAAACATTAAAATATCAACCAGATAAACTTTTTAACTATTGTCAGTTGGTTATTGACAACAATGGTGAATATGTTGTTGCTTAAGAAATTTTTAAAATATTTTTTTTAAATAAATTTTTAAATGCGATGCATCTAATTTTTTTTGTTGGTTAATAATATTATTTTTTTGGTAAGTTTCAAATTTTATTCTTTGAAATTTTAACACAGTATTTATGACAGTCTAAATAATATTCAGTCCAAATTTGGTTAAATTTGGTCAAGTATTAGTGTATTTTAAAGGTCATCTGAGGACTTTTGGGACAGCCTAAGTATATATATATATATGTTATTTTATTCAATTTTGCATAAATCATATTTTGTTTTTGTTTTATTAATTTTTACAATGTTTATTAATTGACATATAAATTTAGATCTTTAAAAATATTTAATAGATATGTCCTGCAAAAATTCGATTCCTAAATATTTTTTTCTTTAATTTTAAATCATTCAATTATAAATTATTTTTTTAATAAGACTTTCCTTGGACAATTAACTTCAATAAAACATTATGATTTTTATTTTAGAACTTGATTTTAAAATATTCAATAAATTATTTTTTAATAAAACTTTTCCATGGACAATTAAATTCAATAAACATTATGATTTTATTTTAAATAGTGTTACAAGATATATCAAAATCTTCTTTACAATATTCTTTAACTCCGAAGCTGTTATTTTAATTGTGATTTTTTAAAACCTAATTTTTATAAAAAATTATTTTAATTTAATTAGTAAAAATATTACCTATAAACCATAATTTTTTATGAAACCTTATTTATTTTAATTAGTAAAAAAATAAATAAATAAATAATAATAAATATAAAAAAATAAAAAATAATATAATAAAATAATAAATAAATAAATAAATAATCTATAAACTTAAATTTTTTTTATAAAAAGTTATTTCATTTTAATTAGTAGAATATTATTTTTAATTTATCTCAAATATAAATATGATTTTTAATTTAAAATATCAAAAATTTAAAGTTCCTCAAAAAGAACCCCAACAATTTGAAAATTAAAAATAAATAAAATCAAAATTTTATTAAAAAGAATTTAAATATGCAAAAATATTTTCTAAATATTTAATTAAAGTTAATATTTAAAAAGTAAACTGTTATTGAAAATTTTTATTGAAGTGTTGGTGCGAGAGCGGGCTTGCCGTGTAAGTCACTCAATGGCGAGAGTGGTGGGTTGGCGGGTCGTAGAGGAAAATGAAACGATATCTCACTCGAAATCGAAGCCATTTCACTTGTGCAGATCACCAAATCCCCATTCCGATCGCTGTCCAACGATAAAAGTTTACTTTTCAAAGTCAATTCATTTTTATAGACTGTTTTGGTTTTTTGTTCTTTCAATAAAACTTCCTTGATTTCGCAGAGACATTCATCTGCTGACCACAAACTTTTCGACATAACAGGTGGACAATAAATTAATCGTAGAAACACATTCAAAAATAGAATATGAGTTCAGACAAAATCCTCAACTGTCATAAACGGTAGAGTCATTAAATACTCTATTATTAGGATATTCCAGTAAATCTTGAATGATATTCAAAATAACAATCGAATCTTTACGTTTAGAAAGCTTGCGACATAATTGATCATAGAATAAGACTTCATACGTTTTTACATCAAAGAATGCCAGATTATAAATATTGTTAATAGCCCTTTTCGAATTCATAAAAAAATCAATTTTCGTCGAAAATAATTTTATTGGAGTATGAACAATCGATCAAACACAAGAAAAACTTTCAGAAATTGATCCAAAATTATGAAAAAATTCAATCAGTTCTTTTCAATTATAATTCGAATCTTTTCAAAAAAATATCGGCAGACAACAATAGAATTTCAAACCAAAATAAAAAATCGTTCGTCAAAATCAGCTCCTTTTTTCCACACAAAGACACAATCACTGACAAATCATTAAATTAAAATTACAATTCGACACACAATGGTACTACCAGCCTATCAACACAAGATTTTATTTAAATTGGCCAATCACAACGGCCGAAAAAAATCAACTAAAAATTTTCTTTTATATATCCCGATGTGGTATTTTATTTTTTAACAGTACATTTTTTTGATTTGGCAACAATGCCTTTTATATTTTTTTTTAATTTTTTGATTGATTTATTTTTTTTAAATCGATCAACTATTCATTTTCAAAATGTTTGAATGAATTCGAGTTCTTCGTTTTGTACTTTAATTTTTTATTGTTTTTCATTTTGAATCTGTTTATAAAATTGCTTGACATCTTTAACGTATATATCAGATTTTCATCTAAAATAATCAATTTGCTCATCTTTATCGTGGAATGATTTTTCAATATAAAATGCACGTTTTAATCAATTTTGTTATTCAACTTATAAGAATTAATGAGCTAAATGGTTATTGGTTTGATCCCCCCTCTTACAATCAAACAAAAAGAATTTTTATTAATGAATATAATTTGAAAAATAAAAGTTGTTTCATAATTCAAGTTCATTAAAGTATAACTCGAAAATTTAAAACTTGAGTAAAATCAAATAATATAACTCTAAAATTAATAAATATTTGTGTTGTGAATTCTATCGTTGATCACGAACCCAACAATCTTATTATAATCATCATAAGGCGTTATTATGAAGTTTATTACATTCCTGTAAACTTTTCTTTTTGTATAAAACATTAATCACTACAAGTTGAATATTATCTGCGTGACACAATTTTTGTTCATTCTCAATCAATATACCCACTTTTATCATAAGTGGAGCTCCGTCGGTAATTATTGCAACCAATTGTTTTAATGATAATTCAAATACATTCAATCTTTGTTTTAATAGTCCAATACATTTTCGCCGGATATCGATCTAATAATTCCAATTATTAGATTTATTTAACAAAGTTAGATTCATGTATTTACGACTTCTATCGGATGTCCATTCATCGAAAATTGCACTAAATTTAAACCTTAATCAATATTTTTTTACATTCGTTTTTCATCATTATTACGATCTTTTTATATAACTGAATTACAATATTCCTTATACTTGTATTTGATTGACTGTCGTGATGACCAGAATTAAGTAAATGCTTTCTTAAATGTATTGACTCGGTGAATGTTTTGAATGGTATTCGATCCAGACTTGTCATCCGGGCAATGGTTGCTTCATATGAATTATCAGATTTATTTTCAAGAAATACTCTTACACCTGGCTTTAGAACAATATCGCAATTCCTTTTATTATTGAAGTCTCGATCAACTAACTTCTCATAATCACAGACTTAACATGGCGGTTCGATATACTGAACATAACACAAAATCAATATGCAAAGTGACTTGATGATGACATTAACTCCTTACTGCATGATTTTTTTTATTTGAATATATATATATATATATATATATATATATATATATATATATATATATATATATAT
>MQRK01248982.1:79719-92265 GCA_001938485.1 Girardia tigrina
ATATATATATATATATATATATATATATATATATATATATATATTATACAGGAAAAGAGAAATAATGTGATACATATTTTTTAAATGATTTTTTCATGTAGAAAATCCAGATAAACATTTTGGTCTTTATAAGGCACACTATGCAGTTAGTGTATAGAATCATGAAAAATTATTTTGGATTATATATGATTTACTATTGATTTCTTTTAAATTACAAAAATGTATTCTAAATAGATATTAATTTTGTAAATAGACGCCGAAAATAACGAACTTGATTTCGAGATAAAATCCAGAGCAACATGTTTATAATCTTTAGTAGATTGTTTAGCATTGAGCAAATGTGTTTTTATTATAACTGTCTCCAGCATTAAACCAGGTAAGGCTATTTTAATTTGTGTGCATAGATATGGTTCACTGTAACTGAGTAACTGCACCGCTGAGTAACATTTGCTCTCTTGGTCACGATGGCGTGACCGCCGACATCTCTTTAGTTCGTCGATACGCGCCCCAAATGTGTGGTTGATGCGGTTGTGGGAATCCGCCATACGTGAGTGTGAGGCAATCCGCGTTGTGTGACACAATAGCGCACGTGATCCGATGGATTGAGGACACTGTCGCGCATTGTGGTTCGCATTATCATCCATTCAAACGTAAAATGTCAGGGATTTGCAAGAAGACAGTGAGAAAACGATTTACACTGAGTAAACATGTATTTAATATCAAATTCGTTCAATTATGGATTCTGATTTTAGTTTTTTTTTAAAGAACAATCATTATTGTCATTGTGCTTTTTTGATTTTTGTCAAATTCTCCTTGCAGCACGCATCTATTTCCAATGTGTTTTATGCCTTTTGAATAGACACCCATAAAAAAACTTAGAATTGTATTTCAAAAATTAGTATTTAATTAATTCTCTTCCAATGACTCATTTTTTAATTGGTAACAAGAAGTCATCGTACTCTGGAAAGAATAACTTTTTTGCTTGTCTAAAGAAGAGATATTTGTTTCTGCCTGCTGCGTCTCTATCACAACGGATTACTTTAGTAGTTTCAAATTTATCCTTTTGATGTATTAGAATTGAACGAACAATTCTCTCATTTTCACTGACATTTTTTGAATCTTTTTTATAAGTATTTTTATGACTATGTAGTTGTTAAAATTTTCAATTTGCCAAATAATTTATAGTTTTTGTTTAATTTAAAATTTAAAAAAATTAAATAAATACATAAATGTTTTTAAATTTAATAAGACATACAATATTTTTTTAACAAAATCAACAAAAATTAAATAACTATGTAAAACCACAAAAAAGTTTAGATAATTTAAAATCGATATATTTCTATAGGAAAATTATTAATAAAAGTTTTAAAATAATAATTTGTAAATAAATAATAAACAGGGTAAATTTCATTATATTTTTACTAAATAATTTTGAAAATAGAAATTTTTTAAATTACAATTTAATGATTTTGTAACAAAATAAATTTTATAAATAAATTTTACAGTTATATTTTTATTCTTCACAAATTAAATTTAAAAATATTTCATAAATGGAATATGGAAAAATGATCAAATTAATAAATCCAATCATACAGAACTTAATCCAAACTACATATTCAACTATCCTCCTAATCTCAACCAAACTAAACTTTCTGAAACTATAAAATAAATAAAAATCTTCTAAACTCTACTTGACCATAAATATTGATGACAAGAGAGTATATCAATTGATTCTGGTTTCAACATCTAACGACGATGAACAGTGTCTCACAGGCATTGTGAAGTAGAATAAATTACTAAAATAAATTTCAATCCATGTGAAATTTTTTTTAATAAAAACAACATTCATCCATTAAAAAATATATTTCGACGGATCTACCGTCATCTTTAGGTCACTGATTAATAATTAATTCACGTGTAAATAACTGCAAAAATAATGATTATCTAATCGATTGCAATCAAGCTAATAGAAAGTTCTCAAACAGCTGTTTGAGACTTCGATTGAACATTGATTTTTGGGCAGTGCGACGTAATTAACAAAGCTTCACACGACACTTTTACAATAACTATCGAAATGCTTACATAGAATTTTGAAATTATCAATATAGATTGGTTAAAACATAAACTAGTCGACCTTTATACAAAGAGCCCAATAAATTACTTCTGAAAACTATTTATTTATTTGATTCCATAATATTTTCGACACAGAATGCCAAACGACATTAACGATCACTCAGATTGGTCGTCATTTCACGAATGTGACAATAAATATTTTCATAAAAGGATATTAAATATAATATAAAATAAATATGATATAGAATAAATTTATTGGAATATTTCATGACTATGATTTGATAGAAATAGTTAATAAACAAAAAATATTTACCACTCAGAAGATGCCCATTTGTCATCCGTCTAGTTCACTACCGTTAAGGATAATAGTGAGACCCTTCCAATTTAGTATTCCGTAAGTAAAGACATCAAAATGAAAGATTAAAAATGATTGCTTCGTCAGCGATTAGAAAAAATTCCTGTACCTCTGAATATAATGTTCCTTAATGCATATCTGAGTGCATTCGTGGTTTTCATACCGAAGTACGTTTCTACTATCAAAATGAAGGGACCCTTTCATTTTAAAAATTTTGATAAAATTACCAAATCATAATAATTTCGCAATGTTTGGATTAAATCAATTTTTTGTACTATTTCGGTATACTTTATGCTTTTTTCATTTTTTTTATTTTTTAAAAAATATTTCTGAAGAAAACGGTAGACTGAAGGGGTTCATCAAATTATCTACTTTTTTATACATAATATAATATTTGAAATAATAATTTATATTCCATAGATCAATTAAATTATATATGCATTATGAAAATTGAATTATTTTATATCTTATTTATTTTTGTTTTTTGTATCATTTTTAGATTGATTTAAATTGAGTAATAATATATGATATAATATACCATAAAATAATAGAAAACAGATTATGTTATGGCTATATCATATTATACGACACACCATTTTATGAGATTTGTTATAAATAATTTTATAAATCAAAGAAATTACCGCCAGAATATTAATGATATTTTTCTTTTTTTAAATATTTTTTTTAATTTTATTAGTATGGAAAGTGAATCCTTACAAGGTAAATGTAAGAGAGTGTCGTTGTTAATTTTTTAATTTTTGGAAATAAGAATTTTTTTTTAAAAATTTCGAATTATAATCGAAATTAAAAAAAATAATGGAAAATAGAATTAAAAAAAGAAAATAAAAAAATGAAACTTTGTTTAAATAACAAATTTAACCTGTTGTAGATTAATAAATTTTGCAAGTCTTAATTTCTTTTTGATTTAGAATGGATGATAATTCCCAACCTAACAGTAAATGCATAGGAAATGAAAATAAATACAACTAAAGTTTAGGCGTTTACGAAATGGCTCAAAGATTCTCCACGAATAATATTTATAATATTTGACTGATAATGAGAAATAGAAACCAAATGAAAACTTGTTTTGATCTACTTTAGTTTCAATCCGAGTTATAAAATTTTTATTACAACTAAAACTCGTCTATTTAATGTATATATATATATATATATATATATATATATATTTCGACAGACCAACCGTCATCTTCAGGTCATAATTTAATAATTTCATTTATCTGTGTATAAATGCTAAAATAATGATTACATAACTTACACTAATCAAAAATTCTCAATAAGCTAACTGAAAATGCCGATTGAACATTGATTTTGGGCAACGTTACATAATTAACAATGATTCACACAACACTGAAGATGAAATGTATGAGCTTTATTTTTTATTATAAATAACATAATCTTCGTCTATAAAATCAAAGTGTATTAATATTAATGCAGTAGATGTATGGTAATCTAAACATTGATCATTTTACATCATCATTTTTATTTAAAATGTACTCTTCAGTGGCATGTGGTGAACTCTGATGATGTTATGACCCGTAATGATGATGAGTACTCACGCACTGGTGGAATATTTACGCTTTAAAATGGTCGGCGTCCAATTTTCGTACTTATTATAAATACTATTACTGCATTTTGGCAATTCTAAAATGGTTATTATTTAAAAAGTGCATTCAACATAGAGTTCGAAGGAATATAAAATATAAGTATAATAAACACGTTATATCCGAAAGAAATACACCCGAGAAGTGTACGCCCTTGATCCTTTCTATTAGAGGACTACATTCGTTCATCTATAAAAAACAATATATTTAATCTATGCGAAAATCATAATTTATATTTGAGATAAAAATAAATTCCGTTATATTATGATTGACTACATGTAAAAAACATTCTGTTCGGTGAGACTGAAATGGAATTCTATCAAAAATATGAATGTGGATAAAAATATGCATCAATTATGAAACATCATTTATATTATGATGGAACGAGTGAGGTTTACTATCATAACCTGAAAATTCATCAACTGAAAGTCGACGTCTCAAAGAAACTGCTTTGCGAAATTTGCCCGGCACCTTCAGATTTGATCGGGTTGTAGATTTCCACATTGAAGCATTTCGAAAATGTATTATATTAGAGTTATTACCAACTGATTTGCTTTTCAAGTTTTCGTTGCTCCAAGTTTTAGCAATGCCACTTTTATCAAAATGTTTATTCATCACAGATTCTATTTGATCGACAAGGGAATGTCTTCGTCGTTTTGTATTTACACTTTGAGTACCGGAAAAACTCGATTCTAAAACTGTTTCCTTAAATTAAAAAGTGTTAATATTGCTTTATATATAAATATTTTTTATTCACATTTTGAAGTAATTTCATTTTATGATATAAACCATTAATGTATTATTTAAAAACATATAAAAACATAAAAACTAGTTATTTCCTGAGTCGAGACTTTTCACGTTCAATTGATTGACCAAAATTTTAGTCTCCACGTCAAATCAAAACCAATATGAAATCCTCTCGATTTGCATAAACTGAAGTACAGAAAGATAAATAAAACATATCCCTTTCCTAAGTGGTAATCGATTGTAGTCACTGGCTGATTCATGAGTATGGAACCCATCAATGGTCATGTTTAGTGTGTTTTTTCTTCATTTAAAATTTAAACGAGAAATGGTTTTAATATGTAGTGTATAATTTTAAATTTTCATCCTTGCTTCAGAATTTTGAATAAATTCCTATTAATATTTGTTAAATTTCTTTATAATTCAAAGATTATGCATTTTCTTCTTGCCTAAAGACATTTTGAATTCATCATATTAAAACTTTGAATATTTTTATAAATGTTTATTAAGAATTTTTATCGCATGAAATAATTTGTTTCGGTTGGTTTGATGATACAAATAATGCTGTATGTATAGATTAATATGAATTAAATTAATTTAAAAATTAAAAAAATTAAAATAAAAAATAACAATTTAAATTTAAAATTATTGGAATATTATTTACCAGAACAATTATATCTTTATTCAAGTTATTGAAATTATTTTTATCATTTGTAATTATTAATTATTATTCCGATCGTTTGATGAACTTATGTGTGTGCCAAATCTGATTTGTGGTGATTAAGTAAATTGGCTCGCTCTGATTAGTCAACCAATCAGAACCAGTCTCATCAGACACAAGTTTTTAAGTGTTTTTAAAACGAATTTTGTCGGACTCGTGTTAAATTGAGATAAATTTGTGATTGAATGACGATTGAATTGATTTTGAAACGAGTTATTTTTGACGATTTAATCGAATTCAGCACAACCTGGAAATTAATGCTGTATCGAATATTGGATTTAGATATATTGAATATAAAGTGACAATTTTTCGTAACATTTAATGTATGTATTGATTGAGTTTTTATAAATTAGTTTTAGTTTATTTCAGTTTCTATAAAACAAATAATAATTTTTTTTCAGGTATACTTAATTTATTATCCATTTCCGGTGGTTAGAAAATTTTATAATTGCTACTCATATATTTGACTTACATATACTTTATACCTTTTATTTTTATAATTGAATATGTTACGCTGTACGCTATTTATCCGTTATTTCCTCTGTATTGGTGTCCTATTTAACTCATGATATATATTTTACAACGAGTATACAACAGTAAGAAAGAATTAAAAAAGCATTTTAAAATATTTCGTAACAATTTCATGTGATCATAGGAAATGAAATAATAGTTTTAGTTGTTTGTTAATTATTTGCTTGATTTTAAAAGAGCAAAGTTAAACAATCATCAAATTTGAAAGATAAGTTTAATTTATAAAGTATTTTTAACTAATAATAGTTATGTTGGGCTGGTCGGAAAGTTATTCCTTTTTTTGGTGAAAATGAAACACGATTTTTTTAAGAGTACAAACATTTTATTAAATTATATACTCTCAATTTCGATCAAATACATTTTGTCATCTTTTGTACAGAAGATTGACTCAATTCTCACAAAACTTCTAATTTTTCACCAAAAACTTTTGAAAATAATCAAAGTGTGGAGTTGGACCACTTTTAGGAAAAAGGAAATTACTTTCCCAAAAAACCAAAATAAATAAATTGCTCCAACCGATATCTAGGTTGGCCAGAAAACCAGATGGAGGTAGCAGAGGTGCAGTGGTGTTGCTCGGGCGTTTCCTAATCATGATCATGGTAGACCCATTTTATATTTATTTTAAGAATTTTCGTCCGGATTATCAGTTATTTTCGTAACCAGCAGATGATAAAAAAATTTCAAATAATCAAATTCAAAGGAAATTTCAAATTAGAGAAAATTGTTTTATTTTGAAGGAGCAAATAAAATTAAAATCACTTCGATCACATTTTATGACTAATAGAAAAAATATAACTTTATTTTAATAATTTTAAGAAGCAGTCTATTTAATTTAAACAATATATACATGTATTATTACTAATTAATCAATTAGTTAGAAAATCGTTTACTTGATTCATGTGTTGTCATTTTATTATCAATGAAAAAAGAGTATTAAAAGATTATTATATTTATATAGATTATGTGTACACAATTATTATTCTTATATATGGATTAAGTATATAAAATTATGAAGGAGTAATTAATAAGATTGTGTGAAATCCATTGAGACATTAGAGGTCCTTCTTCAAAGAAATAAGACATTAACTCATGTCCCTAGTGAAACTGCTTTTCATCTGTAATTAGCATCATTGTTGCAGATATTTTAAAATAGAAATGTAAAAATTATATTGATACATACGAAGTAAAATAGAACTTACAAATTAATTTTTTACATTTTTATTTATATGAATAAATAAATAATTATAAGAATTACTTTGGAATTATTAATATTCATATTTCTTTTTAACTCTGCTAAGTTGCAGCTGTTCATCAGAGGTCTCAGGCTGCAATTTCTAGGATTTCTTGGAATCTTCACTGTTTCCGGCAATTTACATTTTGGACAGGTACACTGATCTTTACATTTAGATAAATAAAATGTTGTGGGTTTACTTGGAAGAGTTAATTCTCTGTTTAGATTGTGCTGAAATATATTGAAAAGAACATCAAAGATCATTTAAGGATACGTCATTTTTATGAGGAAATAGTTAAAAATTTGTCAAATAATTTATGAATTTTTTAATTAAAAAATATATATAACCGATAAAAATTAAATAATAATTTAAAACAAAAAATGAGTTTAAAAATCAAAAGTTTTTTTATAAATTAAATTGAAAATAAGTTAATCTAAAGTTACTAAGTTAAATTAAAACAGCTAATCTTTAGCTGTCCCCCAGCATAAGATAAATTAAAAAAAAACTTTTAATAAATATTATTAAAACAAGTGATTTAATAATATCCTACATTTATACATAATATTTATATATAATAATTAAAAGTAAAATTACAGATTTTATAAATTTGTTGAGAGTTCAAAATGACAGCTTTTAGTACAAATACTACAACGTTTCAAGTGAAACAGATAAAGTTATTCTTGAAAAACATGCGGATACCCCGAGCTAGAGTGACTCATTGGAATATGTATTCCGCCTTCACAATATTCGTTCGCTGATGCATCTGCCGTAGTTGTTACTTTTACTTTAAAGTCTTTTACTTTAACTTTTAATCCGTTAACTACCGGATTTGACGTCATGGGGGTTGCATTTACCAGTGTTGTGTTTATTCCAAGGCGATGTGCAGAACTTAACATCGGAAATTATGCACATGCGTCTCAAATATTTTGTCGTTGTATTTGAGAGTTTCATAGTTGATAAGGTGGTGTTGTTTGCATCTGGTCAGGAACTCAAGCAACCAACCACAATGGTGCCTAGTCGAACCGTCCATCCTTTGTGGTGTTTCTTTTCTTCATTTTTCATTATTTGTTCTTGCATTCTTCATGGATTTGACTGCGTTGTACGGTGTCTTGACATCAATCAGCCAAAGTTCTCTTGTTCCCTTATTGTAGATTTGAAGATCTGTTTTTGAGACAGACCAGGTACATTCACGGTCAATAATTATGTCCAAGATCGGCTTTTCTGCTATAAGTGCTTCCTTGACAAGTTGTGTTATTGCATTGTGTCGCGCAGTTATTACCGATCCATTTCTTTTGCAGTGACATAAGACGTGAATTTGTGTTTCAACATTTTTTCCACAGGCCCGACATAAATTTTCATAACGCGATTTCTTTGGTTTGTAATTCGTCGGTAGGCTATTTGTTCTTGCATTGTTTAGAAATCTCCATTCTTCATTTGTGAATGATCCATTGTACAGAACATTTATAGAATCGCTATTCTCTGCAATTTCGATTGCAGAGATTCCGGCCATCTTTTGTATGCTCCATTTTGTGAATTTCATTTTCGCATAAGGTAGATGGAATTGGATGGAGATACTGTTTAGATTGGTCCTGCTAATTATTATCGAGTCTGTACTGGTGTGAATTTTCAGGTAGATACCCAGTTCATATGTGGCGAACCTGGCTTGTAATCCTATTTTGTTAAGGTATTTAATTGAGTTTCTGATCTTGGTCCACCACGATTTGAATCAATTTTTTTTGTCCCCTTCGTTTAATCAGTCAAAGCAATCAGAGAGTGCCCAATTGTTGGACGTTTCATGGCATGTGTCCATTGTTTGAACAAGTTGATGATTATTAGATTCCTAGTTATCGAGTCTGAACAGGTTTAGTTTCGAAATACTTATATTATTGATTGGATTGCGTATTCATCCCTTGTAGTAACAAGTCCAAGTCTTCCAAAATCTTTGCCTGTATATATATATATATATTCGTTTGAAGAGTTTGGGACTGTGCCAAAAATTGTTTTTAAAAGTCATCGGAGCTCTTGACTACTTTTGAAGACGGATTTTGTTGTTTCATGGTGTACATAGTCTGAGAATTCTCTGTTTGGGATGTTGTAGTTCCTGAAATAGAAGATTAATCTCGGGTGAATGAACATTTTGCACGCTTCCAGTTTCTGCCACGGAAAAAGTACATGCTTTCTAATCTTTTGCAGGTTCTTCACTACTGATATAAACATATCTTTGGGAGTGTGTTTTGTTTTTCTTGTGAAATCAACTCGCAGGTATCGGTATTCTTTTTCGTCGTCAATTATTGGCAGTTGTACGTTGTTTATTTTCATCTTATCAGAAGAAGGCGGTGAGTACAAGCAGCCGCATTTCCCAGGGTTGAATTTCATTGACGTCCATGAAACGATTTCTGTTGCCTTATCTAGTCAATATCGTTGGCGTATGCAAGACAAGTGAATCTTTTTGCTTTTGTATTGATGCCAAATTTCTAGTTCTCATGAATTGTTGTCAGTACAGGATCAATTTCTACACTGAACAACATCATTGAGAAAGGGTAGCCTTGTCTGACGTCTCGTTTAATGGGAGTGCTTTCTGTTGTATAATCGTTACAGGTAGGTATTGACATACAATCAGAGTATAAATTGCTAAAAAGAGAGCACGAGAACTCATCAACTCCTTTTCGCGTTAGAAAAGGTTTGTGTTCAATGGGGATGCTGCCGAATGCATCCGTTATATCTAAAAAGGCAAATTGTATATTTTTGTTGTCTTCGAGAAGATTATCATTACGTTGTTTTGCTCAGCACATCCATCCGATTGACCAGTTCCCTTCTGGAATGGGGACAGTGGATTGTTTGTTGTTAATATTGTTCCATCTGGATGCACAGGCATTGTTAAGAGTTTCGCCAGGCACTCCATAAGCGCAATCGGTTGCCATAAACCGATCTTGCTGTAATAGCCAGTCTTTCGGGGTTTTGGAATCATAACGGTTAAGAATTTCTTCCATCCTGCTGGAATAGTTCCTGTAGTGATGATATTGTTAAACAAAAACGCGACAAACTGGCATCCCGGATCGCAGTAGTCTATATCCGAGTAGGTTATGTTTGATATTCATGGACTTGTATTTTTTTGTTCATTTAGAATTGTAGCAACTTCTTCTGGAAAAACTTGTCTAAATTAAAAATTTGGTCAATTTTCTATTTTCGGCGTTTTGGACCAGTTTGTATAAGGTGGAACTCCAGATTTAAAGTTTGCATAATCAGTTAGATCATCTATTGTTAGTTCACCATCTATACTGGTTTCTTTTTTTTCTATCTCGATCGTTTTTTATTTATTTTATTTATTTTTTTATTTATTTTATTTATTTTATCGTTTTTTTGGTTTTATTTTAAAATATTGTTTTAAGTATTTATCCAGATTATTAACAACATCACAATTTGAGTGTAAACATTTATTAACAACACAAACAGATTCTTTACAACCATTCTCAGTAAGCATCTTTCTTTGATTGATATAATTTGTGTTTATATATTCAAATCTAAAAAAACAATTATTGGGAAAATTGTAATATTTACTTTAAATTTCTCAAAAAAATTTTATTGGATAAAAATGCATTAAATAATTTTTCAAATAAACATTAATTTTTTAAAATATATTAAATTGAATAAGTTAAAATCGTTACTAAAAATATTATTAACATTTATAATTATAAAACTTTAATTAAATAGTATTTAAAAATTAATCTCATCAAATTAACTTCATTAGATTCAAACAATCAATCAATAGCATATCAACCCAATCTGAGCTGGAGAGTTACAAATCTAAACAGCATACAAACAACAAACTTTTATCATTCCGAATTTTCCCTCACGCTTATATTTCTGATTTTACTAAGGTTTTTAGAGCAGTTTAGATATTTTATGGGTTTGTTTCTGGTTTTTATGTATGTCTAGGGGTTACCCTCACTCCCTTCCCGACTTCGCATAAAGGGCGGGTGTGTGTCAGAACCGTTGGGCCGCGGCGGAGCCAATGGGTGGCTGTTTCTTACAGGGAGACCGAAACTATCCGACCCCGTAGGAGGCCTATCGGGGGTTGTTAGTGACTCTTTAGTTTGGATGGACACTCTAAAGAGCCTAGAGGATCAATATCATTCGAAAGAGATGGGAGGCCTACATGTGAGAGACAAATCGTCATCTGAAAATCCCCATTAGTGAGCATTCACAATCAAGTCGATCGAGTGAAGTTCTTGATCATTAGTTACACTATTAAAATAGAATCTCTTCTGTTTCAAAAGAAAAGTTTTTTGTTTTACAGAAGAGCTTTGATTCAAATCTTGAGCAGCAGTTCTGCGAATCATTAATAATAAGTCACTACATCCCATTAATAAACATTCAAAATGGACAAAGGAAAGCAGTTTCAAATCTTAAAATCTTTAATTGAAATTTTTGCAATTGTTATCCAATAATATATTAAATTAAGATATAAATATTATTTTTCACAAATATAAAATTTGCGTTCACAAGACTATATATACATAAATCATTTTATATTATATTTTATAGTATAAATTTGTTTTGATGGGTATCAATGTCACGTCATATAAAATCTTTTAGTAAAAATTGCCTGCAGAGACGTTAAAATTTAAATAATATTTACTTATCAAATGATTTAAGTTGATTATATTCGAAGAGCGATGTATTGCAGAAGAGAATATCTTTCTCGAATCGTTTGTCGAGGTTACATTCTTGTCAACAAAGTCTTCTCAGTTTGAGACAGAAACTCTTCAGTGTAAATATTGACGCAGTTCTTTATTCTTTGAAAATATAGTGAATTAAAGAAAGTCATTTACACTGATAATCTGTTTGACATTTACTTCTTTTTAACGGAATCAACAAACATTTGAGCATTTGCTGTGTTTTTTATTTTTTTGTTTTATTGAACTAGTAAAGATAATTAAGGGGAAAAGAATCAAGTTTTAGTCATAATAAAAACGGTTTTATAATTTTAAACTTTTACAATCTCAACAGGAAGTACAGTTCAAAGAGTTGTGATTAAGAATAATTTGAAATAAAACTATTTTTGTCTTTTAAATATATAATTGTACAAAATGTATTTAAAGAGATTAAATTTGGTAATTTTTTGTATTTAATGGTACATATTCACCTGTGATATATTAGGGGTACCCAAATGTTATGTCGTTTTTTATTGATTTTTAGAAACAAAAATAAAACCATATAAAACATTTATTTAATCAGAAAAATAGTCCCCATCGCAATCGATGACCT